>JANTPZ010005675.1:11408-22235 GCA_025593235.1 Vachellia pachyceras
ATTCCTAGTTATATCCAATTAATTCATATTTAAGTTTCATAAGGTCAAGTTTAGGTACTAAAATATATGGAAATATATAGCATTATCAATTACATCATGAAAATTTTCATATGATTATAACATGTTCCCTTTATTTATCATGTTAACTTTGTTTTCATAGAGTTTATTGTATATTAAATATGAGTAAAGTTAAAAACTTTTAAAATTTTAAGGTAGAGTTAATGAGATTTTAAGATATTATTTGATATATATATAAAATATGCAAAACGTGACTTATAAATTAATAGGAGAAATGAGTAAATGTTAGACCCTTATCTAATTAATAACAATCCAATAACCTAACCCCTAACAGAAATATATAGAGGCTCAAAAAATCAAATAGTGAAATGCCAGTCATTTATAATAATAGTGTCAAAGTATTGATGATTGAGAACTACTCATTGTTCCATCCGATCACAATTAAAGTCATCATCATCCAACCAGTTTTCCAGTGTGGCTTTAATGCCTTCACATACAAGGTACAGGATCTCTGGGTTCTGTCGTCATTTATTGTTTAACTTGTTTTCATCTCGTTTTTATCACATCTTATATTGAATCTACTAGTAAATAAATTGAATATGGAACTTGACATAAAATTTTCAACGTTCAACCTTTGATGTATAGTGATTGTATATCAAGAAAATTAAGAAATGAATCACGCAGCTCAAAATCAAATGATTATAACAATAGTATAACAACTTGCTATAATTTTTATATTGATGGTGATTATGTGTGTGTATAATATTTATATAGTCCTTTTGGTGCATAATATAAAAATTAAATAACTAATTTAAGAATACGAAAAAAATTTATTTAGTTAGTTATTCGTAAGTATTGTATATTGATCTCTTTAAAATAGTTTATTGAATTATGTGTATTATTGAAACTACCCCGTAATAAAAAAATCTTTTAATATATATAATCAATGATTAGAAACAGTGATTAGAAACAAAAGTAGTACATGCATGTCCGATCTCTCATACTTCAATTCAAACTGATTGCTGCGAGCGCGAGTGTGAGATATATATCTATATATATATTTTTGATACAACGAGTTTGTGATATTTAAGATACATAGGTTAGACGGATAGTAGTTAGCTCTAGTTAAGATGGGGGCGTCGTATTCATATACGTACGTTCCTCGTAAATGGTAATAACTTCGACTGTGATTTTGCCCTCAAACAAGGGTCCAGGGCATTCAATAGACTGTGGCGTACCTATGTCTCTATATATATATATATATATAGTGGCGGCAACATATTGGTCAATGAAGGATGCAATCAAGAAATTTCATTCAATTAATTAATTTATTAATATTCTGACCATGAACCAGCTGCGTATGTATGTGCGATGATCTACGCAATTAGTTTGCAGCTTCAACGTATTAATAATACGTTGTACTCATCCTTTCTTTTAATATAAACCTCAAAACCTCAGTTGATTTTTTAAATTAAGAAAGTTTAATAAATTGATGTGTATCGTTGTTTTTCAAAATAATTTGTCTAACTTATAAATTGATATATTATCTAATAATATATATAATTTAAAGTAATTTATTTACCTTTTCTAATTTAAAAAAATGGAGTTTATATCAAAGAAGGATGCGACTAGAAATGCCAGCTAACATAATAGGATTGTGAAGTGTGGTTGTTTGTGACTTTTCTTGTACTATTGATGGTGAACTTCGGATTCAGAGTCGGATGCAATTATATAGACAGTTAAGGGTCGATTCACATTGATTGTCACCTGACCTGACCCACCGCTCTTCTAATTAACGACGGATTCCACTATGTAATTAATTGAATTTAAACATCATGGGTTTCAAAATAAATAAAATTTACAACTTTATCTAGGACTGGAAGTGTACTTGATCTTCCTCTTATAAATTACCTTCAATTATTCTACCACAATGAGAAAAGTAGTTAAGTCACTCAATGGGTTTCAAAATAAATAAAATTTTAAATTTATCTGATAATTCTTCAATTTTTGGTATATCTAAAAAGTTATCAATACAATTTTAGTAAAGTCTGAATTCAAAATAGTAAATCTATTAAATAGTGTATTATTTTATAGATTCATTAAATTATAACCGATAATAATAATTTTTAGAAATTTTATTTTATCCTCTTTTTTATTTTATTATTTTGTTATTCTTTTTCATGAAGAGAGAAAATATTGGTAAATCAAAATATAACGAAAGGTTAAAAGTAAAGGAAAAAAGAAATGAAGGAAGCGTGACTGCTTTGAGGCGCGAGTGGGAGGAACATATCTATATATATATATATATGGGAGCGCACACACGTGGGGGAGAAGGATACGCACACAGTCAGAGAGCACAAGGAGGACTCACACGCGGGGGAGAAAGATACGCACACATTCAGACAACGAGATCCAAAGACGAGAGGAGAAAGAGGGAGAGAGAATGCGCAAAAGAAGCTTACGCAATGAACACGCATCAGATTCATCATCCATTTATATCTTTGCCTTTATTCTTCACTCTTTATTTTCTTATTCTTTATGCTTTCTGTGGATGTGTTTGAAAATCCGCTGCCAGAAAGGAATTTACGAATTCTAAAATTGGATTTATGAATTTTAAGATGTTTTTTACGGATTTCAAGATGCTTTTTACGGATTTCGAGATTTTTTTTGTCTTTACTTGCGCGCATCGTTTGGGAATAAGTTTTCCCAAACAAGGCCATTATTATTTTGATTAAAGCCATGTGTGGCTAATTTTCTTTACATCTAGAGTAGCTATGAACCGATTCAAGAATTTGAGCATGTTTGAACCATTTATTTATATTTAATTTAAATTTTATTTCTTCACTTTAAATCTTACTGTCTATTTAGTGCCTGATCAACATTGAGTATGAATGTGGGGAATTTAGATTAACCTTGGGAGAGAGATTTTAATTGGATTTTTAGACTGAGTAATGTGAGATTATGATTTATTATAATCTGCTTTTAGGATAGGATATACCTATGGGACTCATATAATCATATTAGAGTGAGATTGATATAGTTAATGCCTCTTGAATAATTAAATAAGAAATAAAAGTTTTATTTGAGAGAGAGTTGTAGATAACTGGGATACACTACATTTATTTATATTCTAAATTAACAAGTTAAAATTTAAATATATTTATTTAGGTAAAAACATCCTCTAAAACTTAAAGAAAGAATTAGTCACTCTAGGTTACTTGTGTCAATTAATATTTTCCAATGCATTAAAATCAATACTTTGGTTCATTTGAATTTATATTTTCATTATTTGTACTTTGATCTGCTCAACTTAAACAAAATATAGATTTTTAGTGCCTATTTACCTATTAAATTTAGTTTATTTAGGATCAACCTTGATTTACCATTTATTGTGCCCGTTTGGGAAAGCGCTTTTACGGTTTACGAGATAAATATGTGAATAATATTATCTCGATTTGCGGAAAAATACTGTTGAACTTGCGTTTGGGGAACATAAACACTCTCACAGACAGGCACATTATTTTCACTACCCATACACCTGCCGTGCATAATTAAATTTTGGTAACATCATCATCCTTATTTAAAATCATGAATTCCATGTTGATAAACGACAAAAAGTAAGTTGCATGCATCAAAATTTAAATAGGGTCTATCTTGAAAAGATGTACCGTAATTGAAATCTCATGTGGTGACCTACAATACAAACCATATTTTTCTTCTAGGGAAATAACCGTGACAGCTAACCGAACGAGCATATAATTAATAGAAGGGGCAAGATATGAAACCCCGCCTAGAAAGGTGTTTGCCTTCCATTATTTCAATTATTGGCTTTATACGTAACGATATAGCTATATATAAACAGCACACAGAAACACTTTGCCATGCATAGATCCACACATCTCTCCAAGCAATGTTCCAGTGGAGTGGAGTTGCAGGTTTCACCGCACTTATCTTCTTCTTTCTTTGTTATTATCATCTGAGACGACGTTGCAGAAACCCTTTGTTCACAGAATGGCCTATATTTGGTATGGTCCCACCACTTGTCTGTAATTTATGGCGGTACCATGAACATATAACGGAGGCTCTACGACGACAAGCAGGTACAGGAAACTTCATCGGACCTTGGTTTACCCGAGTTAATTCCATCATGACCTGCGACCCCATGAATGCACATCATATCCTGAGCAGGAATTTTGCCAACTACGTTAAGGGGCCTGTGTTTCGTAAACTCTTCAAGTCTTTTGGCGATACCCTTCTCACTGCAGATTCAGACTCATGGAAACACCAAAGGGAATTTTTCCATTCATTATTGGTCAAAACTAAGAGTTTTGAGAAGTTCCAAGAGAAGATCGTTCGAAAGAAGGTGGAGAGCTGTCTGGTGCCAGTTCTTGATCATGTTGAAACGCAAGGTGTTGATGTGGATCTGCAAGACGTGCTCAGTCGCTTCACCTTCGACATTACTTGCTCTTCGCTTTTAGGGTATGACCCTAAAAGCCTCGCCATCGATTTCCCAGAAATTGAATGCGAGAGA
Source organism: Vachellia pachyceras (assembly GCA_025593235.1). Lineage (NCBI taxonomy): Eukaryota > Viridiplantae > Streptophyta > Magnoliopsida > Fabales > Fabaceae > Vachellia > Vachellia pachyceras. The sequence continues at coordinate 15,958 of JANTPZ010005675.1, forward strand.
GCTTTAAATGAAGCAGAGGATTTTGTATTCTACAGACACATGGTACCCAGAAGGATTTGGAAGCTTCAAAGATGGCTGAGAACAATTGGAGGAGGGAAAGAGATGGCCGAAGCATTTGAAGCCTTAGATCGATTCCTGCGTGAAACTATAGCATCAAGGAGAGCAGAGATCAGCCAAAAGAACGAAACAAATGAGGAGGAAGACGAAGACAATGACCTGCTGACGACTTTGATTATGAAGGGAGAAGAACACATGGACGACAAGTATTTGAGGGACACTGGTTTAAGTTTCTTTATTGCAGGCAAAGGAACCGTAACTACAGCTCTTACGTGGTTCTTTTGGCTTGTCGCCTCACACCCTTCAGTTGAAGCTAAGATTGTTCAAGAGATTAAGCAGCTAAAGCAAGTGAAACACCAAGTATATCTGCATGCTGCTTTGTGCGAAGCTTTGAGACTATATCCTCCTATACCTTATGTGCGTAGGCAAGCAATCAAACACGACATGCTTCCTAGTGGACATGAGGTTGCTCCTCGTACTGTGATGATATTATGTTTGTTTGCCATGGGAAGGAGTGAAGAGATATGGGGAAAAGATTGTTTGGAATTCAAGCCTGAGAGATGGATCTCTGAGAGGGGAGATATAATTCAAATGCCATCGTACAAGTTCATTAGTTACATTGCAGGACCTAGGACTTGCATGGGTAAGGACACGTCCTTCATTCAAATGAAGATAACGGCTACTGCTATATTAAAGAATTATCATGTGCATGTGGTGGAAGATCACCCTGTTCGCCCCACACTTTCAGTAGTGCTTCGGATGAAGCATGGCCTCAGAGTTCGAATAGCAAAACGAGGTTGACTATGTATGCTTGAAGTGGAAAATGCTCGAAGCAATTTGGTCTTGTTTGTACCTCTTTCCTTTCTTTGGTAATGTTTTTATATCTGTATTAGGTTAATGAATAAAGTGCAATATTCAAAATGTTTGTTTTCCAGCATTCTAATAAGAGATCGTACGTGCTTGTTAGGATCGGAGGGGTTTCTCCTCACTTCCTTTGTGGGAAATCCTTTTCACTTTGGATATGAAAGCTTGTAAGGAATTGGCTTATGAAGATTGGTTTGCTTTAACTTAGTTTTCCTTACAATTCACGCATATTTCTTACTTCTACGTTGCAAGGCAAAAAAAAAAAAAAAAAAAGATTGTGAATAGCCTTCTGCTCAACGCAGCATGATGACGGAGGTTACAGGTAAGTTCATAAAATTAGCTTAAAAAACCCTTTTAATTACACCATATATAATTAAATGTCTGATGCAAAAAGCTGCATATGCGTGGCGACAATGGGTTGATGCCACATCACCGCTTGCTAAGGTCACATAGCTACATCAACTGTTGGCTTTCATACGCCCTTTTTTTTTTAAAGTTTGATGCGTGCATGCTTTATAACAACAACAACAGCAATATTATCATTATTATATGGGTTCCCATCAGGCACATTTCTCAAAGAGATAAAGTTCTTTTTTGAATTGGCTAAGTGGTGTAATTTATGATCTACATGTAATAAATGTTTTACTTCAATTTGCATCAACGTGTTTCTTGAATACCATCAGTGATAATGATAATGGGAAAGATGAATGTGAGGAGCAAATCGGTGGGTTAGTTTTAGGGCTTTCTTGGAACTTGCAGCTTCAACTAGTGGCACACCTGCTCCTCTTGCATTTAACATCAAAACCTGCTCCCCATATTCAATTGTTTGTGACTTGTAAGCAATTTTTGGCAATGAGCAATTCAAATATTTTTTTCCCAATGCGCGCATTCCTTTTCTATGAGAGGGCAATAAGTTATAGACACGAACCACTACGTCAAAGGTTAATAAACGTGGACACGGGGATTCAAAATTCAATTTTGGTGTTGCACACTTAATTCTTGCAGACATTAATGAAAATACGACCCACCACGTATTCCCAAATTTTATTTGCCCCCATCTCTCTCTATCTATCTTCTTGGTTGTGATGAGGCTCAGTCAGTCCACGGAGCATCGTCGGGAACCTCTTCCAATGAGTACTTTTAAGAGTGATGAGACGGGTTTTAAATTTAACAGCAAGTATCTCATTCTGTAGGCAATTAAGTGTTATATTGCCTGACATTTAATGTGGACATTTATTTTCAGCGAGGAATAGTTCGTTATGGAATGAGATATTATCCCTTTCGCCTAGATCAAATCCGACTCAAGGCTTCTTAATTAACTGTACGTGAAAACACATTATCGGCAATCATGATGGGTAGTTGATACCGGGCCGGGTTTTCAGTTAACATTTACATCCACTCAGCTTCGGCTTGTCAAACGGTTCGTAAGCTAGTTGGGCGTTGGGACAACATATTTCACATTGGAGATCCAAGATTTCCCTAAATAAATTAATAGTTCCTTTTATTTTATAACACACTCGATCATTCTAATCACACTATGGTTTCATGTAATTCTGCTATCTGAAACGGAGGATGGAAATAACAGAGAGCACGCAGATAGTCAAAGACACACACAGAGTTGACCTGTTTCTTATTTACCTAGAGGTTAATTACCAAAGTAAATATATCTGTGTTTTGACATAAGAATATTATATTTGACAAAAATTAGAAGCATGATCTTTTTTAAGATTTGTTATGACAAAGTAACTCTATAATTGGATAGGATCACAGAGGGTTCGGAGATTGACATGAAAGTCCTTAGGATGATGACGTACAACAACGGGGAAGAAAACAAAACAATAAGATAATGAAGAATATTCATTATGGTGCTGAAGAATTCATCTGTGTGTGTGTGTGTGGGGTCTCTGCTGGTTTTTTCGTGACACAAAGACCCCATGTCCCAGCAAATCTGATTATGCATTGATCATGGGCTCTCCTTTTCTTTCTACCTAGCTACGCGCCTTCTTTGTTTACTTTGTTATCTCAGCTTTCATCAACTGTTAGACGCAATTAATGTGCAGTGAAGATCTCAAGTCTTGCTCTTAATATTAGACAAACACAGATATCTTTGTCTTGTGATGACCCAATCAAATGGATGCATACCGCCATGTCAAATTAATTATTTTAATACCAAAACAAATACCGGACGTGCACTATATATACCAAATACAAGTGTATTTCGATATCACCAAACTATGTTAACTTGAGAGAACAGTAGCATGTTACCTTCAAGTTTCAATTATCCGCTATATATATAATTGTATCACACTCAATACTTCCTCATGTAGCTAGAAAAGCCAAGCCTTCAAAACAATGTTTCATTTTGCACAAATAGTTGCAGGTTTTGCTGTACTTGTCTCCTTCCTTTATTATTTCTACTGTAAACGATGTTGCAGAGATCCCCTCTTTATATATTGGCCTCTACTAGGTATCTCAGTAATTTGTGGAAGGTCCATAAATATTTAACTCTGGCTCTTCAAAGACAAGCAGGCACTGGGAGCTTCACTGGACCGTGGCTTACGCAAATGAACTGTGTGGTTACTTGTGACCCCATAAACGTACATTATATGTTAATCAAGAATTTCGTCAACTTTGTGAAGGGGCCTCAGTTCCGAAATATTTTCAAAGCTTTTGGAGATGGGATTTTTACCGCAGATTCAGACATGTGGAAACCCCAGAGGGCAATCCTCCATTCATCGTGAAAACCAGAAGCTTCGAGAAGTTTCTGGAGAAGATTGTCCGAACGAAAGTGGAGAGCTGTCTCATTCCGTTTCTTGATCATGTGGTAAGTCAAGGGGTTGAGGTGGATCTTCTGGACGTGTTCAACCTCCTCAACTTCGACACTATTTACTCCATAGTCTTAGGATTTGACCCAAAAAGCCTCGCGCTTGATTTCAAAGAAATTGCATGCATGAGAGCCTTTAAGAAAGTAGGAGAGTCTTCATTCTACAGGCACATAATACCAAAAGCATTTGGAAGCTTCAGAGATGGCCTAGATTTGAAGCAGTGAAGAAGAAAGGCGAAGCATTTCAAACATTTGACGTATTCTTCCGTGAAAGCATAGCATCAAAGAGAGAGAAGCTACGTCAAAACGACGAAGTAAACACAGATAAAGAGGATGACATGATAACGCGACATTGATGAGGGACAATGAAGAAGGAAAAGAATCTGTGGATCACAAGTTTCTGAGGGACACTGCTTTTACTCTTCTTATTGCAGGCAGAGATACCGTAACTTCAACACTCAGATGGTTCTTCTGGCTTGTTTCTAAAAACCCTTATGTGGAGGCTAGGATTCTTAAAGAGATCAATGAAAGGAAGTGAAAGATCAAGTATATCTCTATGGTGCTTTGTGTGAAGCTTGGAGATTGTATCCACAGCTTACCTGTTGCACGAACGCAAGCAATCGAACATGACGTTCTTCCAAGTGGACATGAGGTTGGTCCAAGTACTGTGGTAATGATATCTTTGTATGCAATGGGAAGGTATGGAGAAATATGGGGAAAGGATTGCTTGGAGTTCAAGCCAGAGAGATGGATCTCAGAGCTCCAGGAGGGATCTTTCATATGATATCGTGCAATTTTATTAGTTTCACTGCAGGACCAAGTACTTGCTTGGGTAAGGAATTATCCTTCATTCAAATGAAGATAATAGCTTCTGCTATATTGTGTAATTATCAAATCCATGTGGTGCAAGATCATCCAGTTTCTCTCCTGCACTTTCAGTAGTGCTTCAAATGAGATATGGTCTCAAGGTTCTGATCACAAGAAGACACTGATCAGCACGAAGGTAGAAGAAAGGTATTTTACCAGTGATATGTATGTTCCAAGTTGTTAAGTTTGTTTACTTTGATAATGTTTGATTATCAGCCTTAGCTATAAAAAGACTTTATAAAAATTGATCAAACTTTTATAACCCAACCAATCAGTTAAAATCCTAGAGAGCTCATCTCTAAAACTTTAACTATAAAAAGCTCCACAAGAGTTGATCATTCTTTTATAACCCAACTATATTCTATCTCGGATACAAATCACAAGTTAAACATTCTGAGAAAAAAATTTCTCATTCACCCTCAAATTATTGAATACAACTTGCGCTTTAAATAGAAAACTTACTAATCCTAATATGACTCAAAATATTAAAAATATATGATGTTATTTACTTAAATTAAATCAAAGATATTGATATTAAATAATATCTTTGAGATCTCTAATTTGACACTCATATCTACAGAAATTTCTTAAATATAAACCACTGCTATATTCTAAAGATCATATAATGGTTCGTTCTTGCTGTTATATATTGGCATCATGTACGTTGTTGCCTAGTAATAGAAACTAATCTATAGCTCTGCGCTCTTCAAATTAGAGTAGAATATGTATTTGTTTTCCGACTCGTAAGATAATATATATTATCTGTCCGTTAATTATTTCTTTTATGAATTATTAAATCTGATTACAATCTGAGGTTAGGTCAGAAGGGAAAATTTATTAGGGTGAATTACCCTCAAGTCCCAAGGAAGAGGTTTTTTTACAAAATGGTCCCAAACAATCTCATATTTGCTCTCAGGTCCCAGGGGACCTTTTTGTCATAGATTGTTGATGTGAAAAGTCAAGAATGCCCCTAATGGTAATACATTTGCAAGTAGAGGGAAATTGAATGCATTTGACCTATCCAGTTGTATTACGGCTGTCTTCCTTTTTACTGTGTGTATTACACTCATGCTGTTGCTCCGTGGAAACTTTGTGCTTGTCGTCCCATCTATTGAACGTTGGTCCATCAGTGCGATGGACAGGAGTTCTATCGGTGCTGGCTTCTCCATACTCTTCAACGTGAGTAATGTCAATATTAAAGCAAAACAGAATAAAACATGATAACAAGATTGTCTGAGGTTTCTCTGATGTTCCATGTCGGAGTAAACAAAATAGCATAAACTTGGCACGGTTAATAGCAAACTGGTAGGGAATAAACTTGAAGCATGTCCTTAAAATTTGATGCCGTTCCATCTCAGTTTAAAGTAGGGCATGAATCCATTACTCATGAGTCTGTAACTGTGCCAAGGTCGAAGTCATTATACATTTTCTGTTGCCAAAACAGTTCGAACAAGATGGTGTGAGGCTTTGAGTTTGAGGAATTCATAATGTGTGCCCTGAGGATATGAATTGGAACGAACATCATTGATAAGGGGTTTCAATTTTGGACCTTTTTATATTGGCTTGTTTGAAGTGCGCAGAGAGTCATAGTGAATGAAACAAGATGCTTGCATATCCATCACAACTTAATTGTTAGTATTAGAGTTTGAAATGACACTTTGTTTTT
>JANTPZ010005676.1:0-19311 GCA_025593235.1 Vachellia pachyceras
AAGATTCAGACCCCCGCTTTCCTTTTCTGAGATGCCCATCGTGACTGCGCAAGAAGATGCAGAGAAACCCAGCTGCTTTCCCTTTCAGATCACTAAGGGCATGGCAGTCTTTTCACTTGTGAAGTTAATTAAAAAATGATCCCTTGGGACCTCTGGATAAATATTAAAAATTTTGGGACCATTTGTTAATTATCTTGATAAGATGGGACCAAACAGTAAATCCCCCTATAATTAATATCTCTAAAAGCATTCTTGTGATAGTTTGATTATTCTCTTTGCGATTCCACCCAGAAGGTAATGAGTTACTCCTACAGCACGTCCGTGTAAAATGCTCAAGGCTGAGTAGCAGGAGCAACCTTTAATTTATTTGAGCCCAAACAATGGATTCAATAAGTTCTTGCCAATAATCACGCCCATTGAAAATGGAAAGATTTGTACAAATTATACCTTTTGTCACCATTTTGCAGAAAATTGTTAGGTATGAATATGTTAGATACCTATGACTCGAAGATGGTCGAAAGAAAAAATCTCTATTTGATAGGGCTTCTTCCTATCCCTATGAATTCCATTTAACCCAGAAATGATACATTGGAAGAATCTTTTGAGTATTCCAATATCAATAGGTTGATTGTTTGACTCATGTATCTTCCAAAAGGAAAAAAAGATCTTTGAGAGCTCTTTCCTGGATCCGAAAGAGAGTACTTGGCACTAGGACCCTTACCCAGGAGTGCAAACTATTTTTTGAGAAAATAAAGAAGATTTATTCTTAATATCTTTTGAAAAGAATTTAAGCAAAAATTCAGTGGGTTCAAAATTAGCAAATGGGTGGGTGCAAAATAAATCACATAGTACTAATATATACCTAATTTTCTGAAATCAGGGATGCTGGGTCTCCCAGTACTCTTTATCAAGACGAATAAAATTGTTTTTTTATTGAAAACAGTAAAATAAAATATCAAAATGCTAAGTTGTTCTACGCAAGAACAATTTTTTCACAATTAAAGTGTACTTACGAAAAACAACCTCTAGTATAGTATCATGATAAATACTTTTTTTAGCATCATGGTATTTTCTGATGTACTAAATACTCTTGCGGTGTATGGAGTTTAATTTACGGAACCTTAGGTACTAAATCAATTTAAATTATACATCAATTTATAAATTAAATAAATTAATTTTAAATAAATAAGAAATATAAATATTTTTAAATAATATAATTTTTTAATTTTTAAAAAAAGTCAATTCACTGTCTTTCAAAGATAGCATATGAGATAATAAAATTTTAGAAAGTAGTCAGTGTAAATTACCAAAACAATGGTATGGTTACAGGCTGAAGAGCAATAACTTGCCACCACTCCCCGGTTAGTGCGTTTGACAACGTTTAACTTATACCTAAAAACACGTTCAACAATATTTTTTCGTAAAACGAGATAATCTTCTTCATATATTTATCTCGATTTACATAAAAGTACTTCTATCGCATTGTCAAATGGACACAATAATGATATTTCATATATTGGCTAAAAGGTTAATATTTTATTATTTATTTATTTGATGGTCCACCGTCCAATTCATGAACAGGCCTGGACGGGGCAAAGGGAGGGAGGGGACACCTATGTGACATGTATTGGAAAAAATAAAAGGGAAATTTACTGTACAGTCCCACATAAGGGACTTATTTATCAAATGGTCCTAGAGGTGTTGTCAATGCAGCGCATGGTGTTGTCAATGCAGCGCACGGTGTTGTCACGTGACAACCCTTGACAACACCATGCGCTATATTGACAACACCTCTGGGACCATTTGATAAATATTTTAAAACTTGGGACCATTTGATAAATAAGTCCCTTATGTGGGACTGTACAGTAAATTTTCCAAAATAATATGTGTATAAAATTTATTTAAATATTTCATTCACTTCTTCCAACTATCAAAATACAATTAGAATGTTAATTCATTCCAATATAATACAACCATGGTTTCACTATGAGAGTGTCTACTACCTGTTGATACTTAATTAGTGTGTTTGGATAGCCCTTTGGGAGAACGGACACACATTCTGAGGTAAATATGTGAGAGGAGTTTTGTCTCGGTAAGCGCAAGAATGACTTTTGGATGCCCAAACGGACTATCCAAACAGAGCCAATATAAAAAGCTAAATAATAATTTTATATATATTAAAGAAGTTAATTAAATTAGTTATTTATAATTAAATAGGGAAATTTATAATTAAGTCCCAAATAGGAGAATTAATGAATGAAAGGTCTCAAAGATTCAAAAAATTACCATAAAGTCCCAGGAGTAATTGCTGATGTTGTCATTAACAACCTTACTAGCCTTCATTAACAACCTCATCAGTTACTCCAGGGACCTTATGGTAATTTTTTAAATCTTTGGGACCTTTCATTCATTAATTCTCCTATTTGGGACTTAATTGTAAATTTCCCTAATAAATATGTGTCGGTTTTCCTAAAACACCTATTTGGCCATGTTAATAGAGGCAATCAATGGGATGTTTTGAGGAAAAACTACAAATTTAAAAGATAAAATAGATTGAAACATCATATTTTAAATCAAAGTAAATAAATTGTTTAACTCATATTTAGAATTGGAGGTATCGTGTGTGTTTGGGAATCCGTTGGGAGAAATGAGTTATGGATTATGTGATGATTTTACGGATTTCGAGATGCTTTTGTCTTGATTTGTATATACCGTTGGAAAAAATTGTTTCCCAAACAATCACATCATCTGGTATTTGATGCGTCTTCTAAATTCTATTATTGGATAATCCAAGTGAAGGACTAATGCAGTTCCGTGCAATTCGTAACTACCCGTCCTAACACATGTATCTTCTCTCTAACACTCAAACTTAAGACTAGTCTTTCAAGGTAAGGTGTGTATTTGGGAATTCCGTTATGATAAATGAATTTATAGACTCTGAGGTATCTTACAAGGTGATGACTTTTATGAATTTCAAAATGGTTTTATCTTGGTTTACCTGTACCGTTAGGGAAACGGAATTCCCAAACGAGCACGGTATATAGCCCCAGATCATATTATCACTAGAACCCTTCCTTTTTTTTGGTCTGATAGCACTAACAAATCTTCTTATTCTTTCCAGAATCGCACTAACAAATATTCTTAATGTGGAATGGCTTTTGCAAGAGCACTCACACTATGTTTTGTAGACTGAAGGATTTCGGGCGTACCTGTAGATTGATTGAGTAGATGCTTCCACAGATACCCACGCGGAATTCGGATTACAATGGTGGATCCAAACACAAGACACAACAAATGCACTCAAGGAAGACAGGAGAGGAGAGTAGAAGGGAAGAGACGGGAGAAAATTTTCTTCGTGGGTTATGTCTGCTCATTTTGGAGAACCACTTCCCGGTACTATAACTTCCCAATTCTCCATAACTGTTCCCACGCAAAAACATTTGATTTTCAAATTCAATCTTTTGGGGAAAATTACAACCTTGTTCCCACAAGTTTGCTCATTTACGCATTCGACCCAACACATGAATTTGGGCCTAATCCATCAATGGTGGCCCATATTCCAACATCTCTCACTCACACTTGGTGGATTAGGAATCGTGGGCCTCGTCATTCTCTCTTCTTCCTTTCATACTAGGTGCTTTGCCGTGACCGCATGGGTATGATGTCTTTTAGATGTTTGTACTAGAAATCCCTTTCACAGGACCAGCACAAGACAATCTTTCCTCGTGTAGCTTGAATTTTGTATTATGCCTCATATGTCCTACATTTAACCAAAATATACTTTCACTTGACGAATCTAATCCCTCTCAAGTCAATATAAGACTTAGACCGTCTTTCTCGTATGCGTGGCATCCACACTTATGAAATCTCCAAGTTGATATCATAAGGGACATGTCACAGACACCAGCATAGTTGTGTATTTATCAGATAATCTTCCTTTCGCCCATATATTATTTTGATATACATTAACCGCTTTCCTAACATAGTATCTTGTATCGCATCCATCATGATAGTCGGATGTACGTTAAGATAGCAGTCATTGATGTATACCTCCACGATAATGTCAAAGGACATAAATAGAAATATTAATTTCTTGGGACTCACATAGCAATGAAGCAGGGATCCATTTACTTGCTTCCCTTTTGCGGTTCTATAACACATGTGGTATGAATCACATGCTACGGTGTTTCTCTTATACTATAAGAGCGTACGTCTATTTTTAAAACATTCTATTAACACCATACAAACTTTTAGTCCAGATGTTCCCAACATCTAAACCCAAATTCTTCTACCTCTCATATCTCATGTGACGTCAGTATTGAAGAATTGTTGTCTGGTAACAGGCATCATGGGAGCGGGTCCCCATAATTCGATCCATGTTTTATACATATATACATTGGATCTCATCTCGACATGCTACACAGTTGCCGATGCAACATTATTTGTATTTCTTCTCTACCATATCAGTATTCCTGCTTCCTTACTGGTGAATATAAGTGTCTCATCTTTGCATACTCCTCTTGAGTATCAAAGGCGGTATCTCGTGTGAGAGAGCATACCTCACCTGCCTGTACGACATACTAGACATTGTATACTTGTACACAGACACATGAATTTAATCACAAATTCAATATACAGTGTCTGTAATTTTACATTTTACGCATACCAATGGCCCTTACATGTTTCTCAAATATTTCTTTGGCTATTGGTTTAGTCAGGGGATCTACGACCATACTCTTGGTCGAAATGTGTTGTACATTATCACTTTCTGTGCTACATAATCTCTCACAAAGTTATACTTAACATCAATGTGCTTTGTCTTGTTATGATATTTGGGGTCTTTTGTGTAGGCTATGGCTGCAATTGTCACAATATATTAACACTGGATTTGTACTCTCACTTCTAAATTCAAGGTATTCAATAAACTTTTTCAGCTATACAGCCTCTTGCATTGCCGCAGTGCAAGCTACAAACTCAGCTTCCATTGAATACAGGGCTATGCACATCTGCTTCTTGCTACTCCAACTTATGGCGCCATTATTTAGCAAGAAGGTATAACTTGAAGTTGACCTCGGTTCAACTTCGTCTCCGTCTACATCAGCATCGGAGTATCTAAGGAGCCACAATCACTTCCTTAATAAGTTAGTGCATAATTCGTTGTGCCCTTTAAGAGTCGCAGAATCCTTTTCACAGCTTTCCAATGCTGTTCGTCAGGATTTGACTGGAACCTACTTACCAGTCCAATTGCGAAACAAATATATGGTCTTGTACACATCATTGCATATATTAAACTTCCAACGGCACTAGCATAAGGAACTCTTTCCATTCTCTTCTTAGATGATTCAGTCTTGGGATACATTTCAAGATTCAAGCTAACTCAAGTAGCTACCGGGGTGTCTAAGGGATTGCAGTCACTCATGTTGAATCGTTCGAGAATCTTTTTAATGTAATTCTCTTGTGAAAGAGATATAACTCTCTTTGAGCGATTCCATTGGATTTTAACTCCAAGTATGTAATTTGCTTCTCCCATGTCTTTCATCTCAAAAATCGATGACGGCCATTCTTTAACAGCCAAGATCGAATTTGTTATTTCCGACCAATAGTGTATCGTCTACATATAATGATAACATCACAAGGTTATCGTTAAACCGCTTAATGTAGACACAGTGGTCTTCTTCAATCATTTCAAAATTGTATGAGGTTATCGCTCTGTGAAACCTCAAGTACCACTGTCTGGATAATTGCTTCAATCCATAAATGAACCTTTTTAAGCTTACAAACTTAGCTCTCTGCTGAGCCTTTCTTTATGAAACTGAAAGGTTGTTTCATATAGATTTCTTCATCCAAGTCTCCATTTAGAAATGTAGTTTTCACATCCATTTGATGTAACTCCAAATCTAAACTTTTACTATTGCCAGAATTAGCTTTATGGAGTTAAAGAGTACAATAGGTGAGAAGGTGTCCTCATAATTGATACCTTCTTGTTGTGTATACCTCTTCGCTACCAGACATGCCTTGTACTTGTCAATTGATCCATCCACTTTACTTTTTATTTTGAGAATCTACTTGTTCCCGATGGCTTTTCGACCTTTTGGTAGATCAACAAGTTCCCAAACTTGATTCTTTCTCATTGAATCAATCTCTTCTTACATTGCTTTCTTCCATTCATCTTTGGCAGGGCACAAGAAGGCTTCTTGTACAGAACGTGGCTCATCATCTTCATCCGGAGTGACCATGAGTGCTTCCCCCTCTATTTGGAAGCACCTCTTTGGTTACATTTCTTTTGTCACTCTTTCTTGTAGAGACCTCTTGTCTCTTTCGTTTTTTTGTCTTGGCCTTTGTAAAGACCTTTATGAGCTTTTTAATCTCCCACTCAGATCGATATATTGAGACGATTGGAGATCATTAGATTGATCTGCACTACCTTGTTCTGTCTCATAAAGAGATACTGTTCGATCTATGTCTCCCTACCAGGAAATTTTCTTTTTAAAAATACGGCATCCATTGATTCAATTTCAGTTACTGTTCCATCTTCATTTTCACCTATGAAAACATATTCTTTGATTCTTTTGAGTATCTTATAAAGATACATTTCTTTCCTCTAGAACCCAACTTCTCATACTTATGGGAATCATTATGAACGTATGCAGCCGACCCCAGGGTCTTAAGATACTTGAATGTGGCTTGCGTATTGTCCATAACTCATAGGGTATGGAAGTAACTACTTTTGAGGGTACACAGTTGAGTATAAATGCCACTGTTAATAAAGCATCACCCCAATATGAAATTGGTAGGTTTGCTTGTGCCATCATCAACCTAACCATGTTCAGAATAGTCATATTTCTTCTTTTGGACACTCCATTTTGTTGTTGAGTGCCAGGGATAGTTAGTTACCCAATTATCCCTTTTTCTTCACAAAGCACTTTAAACTGATCAGATAAGTATTCACGACCTCGGTCAGTACGTAATACTTTAATTTTACGTTCTATTTGATTCTCTACCTCATTTATGTACTGTCAAAAACACTCTAGTGCTTCAGACTTATGTGAGATCAAATAGACATGACCATATAGTGAAAAGTCATCAGTAAAGGTAATGAAGTACCAAGCTCCGTGCCTTGTCCTCATACTTATGGGACCGCATATATCAGAATGGACCAAATCCAATGGATTTTCAGCTCTGGTTCCTGAACCAAAAGGTTTTCTAGTTGCCTTGTCAGCCAAACAATTTTCACATAAGGTCATCTCCATGTTTGGACTTCACCTAATAAATCTTCTTTTACTAGTTTAATCATTCGATTCTAACTTATGTGCCCTAGTCCTTTTTACAGATATTTATATCAACAGTTATATTGGGGAACTAACAAAACAGTCATGTAAGTTGAAATCATAAATAACATCCATAACAAAGAACTTACCTGAAAAGAAAGTTAGACCATAAAAGGTCTCTTTACTAAAGATGTCAGCAACTTTGCCATAAAAGTTCACATCAAAAACATAATTCAATAGACACTGTACAGAAACTAAATTCCGTCGGATGTCCAGTGTATGAAGCACATCATGTAAGATCAAGGTCTTTCCACCACGCATAGCTAATCTGCAGGTGCTTATGCCTTTAACCTCTTGTCTTATTGCCAACATAAAGCTATTTGCATTGATGTGACAACCGACGGTAATCCACGAAGGACCCCCGATTCTTCGTTAAATAGTCTGTTGAGCCTGAGTTTTCCACGGTCATTTCACTCAGGGCAGTCCCCCCACGAAGTGACCCAACTTTACTTTACTTTACTTTCTGGCCCTTTTGAATCTAGGTATAGCATTTGACCCGATTCTTCTGGTAGGTATAGCATTTGACCTTATTCAGGTCAACTTTACTTTCTACCCTTTTTGAATCTAGGGACATCCTTCCTACCTTTTCCATAAAATTTCTTGCCCTTCTTAAAATTGGGTTTGAAATTGGAAGGGCCCGCATTCTCAGTCTAACAGGCATGCCCAGAAGACTTAAATGCCTCCAGGCGTCCATCCTTAAACTCAAGGTACTTCACAACATCATCAAAAGTAATGATTATGGGTTAAGTTCACTTTACACTTGCTGCTCATCAGTGAGAGTGTGTTCAACTTTCTGGAGCTCTCTAATCATGTTTGACATGTCTCGGAGATGCTGCTTCATGTGCGTATTACCTCAGAGCTTATATGTGTCAAACTTGATCGTCAGCCTCCTAAATTTGGTAGTTCAAGTTCCACCAAACTTGTCTCTGAGAGCTGCCCACATGGCATGTGCAGTTGGATGTTTTTCATACTGGCACATTAGGTTATTTTCCATTGTGCTCAACATGGTAACTCTTACAATACTGTTCTTCCTTTTTCAAGCCTGGTATAACTCCAGGTTTCTTCTATGCTGGGCTATAGTCCCAGCTTCAGGTTCCACCAAAATGGTGGTCAGGGGCTTAAGGGCCTCCTGTTCCTCCAATATATATTGCACCTTACAGTACCAGATATCCCATTTGTCACCATTCAACTTATCCCCTCTATTCAACTTGGAAATTATGCTTTTTGTTGCCATTTTCTAGTATGAGGTGTCAGGGTACTTTATCAACAAATGCTTTCTCATATCGCTGAGTTTTTAGCGATTATGTAGCATATCACAGTATACAATGTCTTGTACTTATATTATTCTTGACAAGAAGATAATTTGATCACACAAACACTAGTAACTACATTATTTCGATCAAGAATTTTATAAGTACTTCTTGAATCGCCAACTTTTAGAAGTCTCGTTTTCTAAAAAGCTCCCACTTATCAAAAGTGTAACAAGGTGACATACATGTGAATAACAATAGCGATTCCACAATAATTCACATAAACTAAACATGTTACCTTTTTTTTACTATGTATTTGGTCACAACCATACACCAAATCATGTTCTAAACACACTAACAAAAACATATAGGGTAAACATATAAATCTAAAGCACAATAGGTCTTTAGATATTTACAATACAATGATCGACTATTTATTTCCTCAGTCTTTTAAAGTATTGGCTTTTGTTTAGCATAAATCTCGTTGTTCTCTTTACTGCAACAACCCACATGGTTGTTAATGTGAATGTGCATGTAGCTCTAACTGCTGCACGTTACTTCGTCATAACATTCACATAGAATTGTTCAGTTTCATTATCAATTATGTTGTTGACATAGTTCGCAATGATGTCAAATTTGATTTCATATTCTTAACCATGTCTTTTCTCATTGCATGCCATAGCGGGGGAGAAGGGTTGATCGACCTCTTAATCACAGTCTTGAGGTTTTGAATTGAATGGGAACGAGTACTCAGGACCCGGGTTGAAGTAGACCTCTTGAGGTTCCACTGGGCCTTCCTCAAGATTTTGATTATGACCCCCTTCTGAATCCTCCTCAATGTCTTCCTCATGTTCCCTTGAGGATCTTCCTCAAGATTCTCTTCAAACGGTTCCTCCTTAAAATCATCTTCAAATTCTAGTTCAGGATCCTCGTTAGGAAGATGTTCATCCACATATTCAACGTACATTAATTCGTAAGACAGTGTTACAGTGCTATCTGAGATTTCTTGCTCTATTGTTTTCCAAAAAATGAATTTGAAATTATTCCTTTGAAAAATTCTCAAGAAATCCCTAAGTAAACACCGATTTTCTTTAAAAAATGGATCTTGAATTACTTTTAAAATAGGCAAATAGCATATCAAAATGAAGCTATTGAATTTTAGGATTTTTAGGAACAAACCGTGTCTCATTTGGAGGTTCCACGCGCCGTCACACCCCCCAAGAAGTTTAAATACTGAAAAAATTCAAAAAAATGGGACAAGGCCCACTCTCGTTTGTGACACATGCCGTCTTTTAAGTTTCCACTCGCCGTTGGCCGTCTGGTGGTGTGGTTTATGTGTCTCAAGACCTCGCCACGTGTTCTCTTATTCTCTTTTTTTATTTATTTTTTAATTTTATTTATATTAACTTTTGTTTCTGCCCTTCAGTAACTTCATTTAGCTTGGCTGGTGAAGCGCGCAGCATTATCTCTGTGGTCTCAGGTTCGAATCCTTCCGAGGCGCTGAGGAATTTTAAGGTGTTTTGGGTCGTTCTTTGGCCCAATTCCCTTTTTTTATTTTTTTAAATTTTTTTACAATTAGGCCCTCCTCGGCCCAAACGCCTTTTTGTTTTTTTGCGGATTGGGCTGACCGGAACCCAATCCCCTTGGGGTTGGGTTAACCTACCCGAATTTTGACCCGCTCTTGACCCGGTTCATTTCCCTCCTACGCCGCCGTCAGCCCTTTTTTTAATTTCGTTTTTTTGGTAAAATGCTACAGAATTTGTAAGTCGTTTTTCCTCCGTAACTCCATTGTCTGATGTCCGTTTTTTACGTTCTAGGTGTTCATTTCTTCGTTTTGACGAGATCTACACAATTGGAGTACTTTTGGAGCCAGATTCTTTCTTTTTTTCTGAAAAACCCGACGGAATTCGTAACTCATTTTTCTTCCGTAACTCCATCGTACGGTGGCCGTTTTTCGCGTTCTTGGTATCCACATTCTCGTCTTGAAGAGATCTACACTATGGACATGTTTTCTAAACCTAAAACGCATGTTTTATGAGGACCTAGATCTGGATTTCATTCGTTTTCCCGTTTCTTTTTTTGTTTTCTTTGTTTCGGGTTAGAGGCATATGATTTTAGACCATGTGTATATAGAAAATCACAAACATGTTTGAAATCTTAATGGAAGAACGAAACGACATGCTTACGGGAAAGCAAAAAAATATATATAAACTGTAGATCTCAATGAACATGCTTGCGAAAATTCATGAACAATGAGTAAAATTTCCTCAGGAACCTATAAGCTCTGATGCCACTGAAGGATTTCGGGCGTACCTGTAGATTGATTGAGTAGATGCTTCCACAGATACCCACGCGGAATTTGGATCACAATGGTGGATCCAAACACAAGACACAACAAATGCACTCAAGGAAGACAGGAGAGGAGAGTAGAAGGGAAGGGACGGGAGAAAATTTTCTTCGTGGGTTATATCTGCTCATTTTGGAGAACCACTTCCCGGTACTATAACTTCCCAATTCCCTGTAACTATTCTCACGCAAAAACATTTAATTTTCAAATTCAATCTTTTGGGGAAAATTACAACCTTGTTCCCACAAGTTTGCTCATTTACACATTCGACCTAGCACATGGATTTGGGCATAATCCATCAAGGGTGGCCCATATTCCAACATGGGCACAAACAGACAAATAAATAAATAACGAAAAAGGAATTGCTGGGGAACATGACAGCTAACAAAGGGCAGAAAGATGACGAAAAGCAACAACAACCATGCAAAAAAAAAAGGTCATGAAAGGATTCCCAGTGTGTAATAAATATCTATTTTAGTAATTACCAGCGGACTCCATTTGTTGCTTTCCAGGTAAAAGAGTCCAAAAGGGCAATAGAAGATTACTGTTCTTTAGTCTATGTCAATAAATATATTCACAGGAAAATTTTAAATCATGGATTTTGCAGTTCTTTAGAGAATTCATTTAATCATTGCCTACTATGTAACATCCTTTTTTTTTATTTGCAAGCTTTTAAAATGAGTGAAGTATGATTTTTTTTTGGATAGTTTAGGAAGCGGGATTAAATTAAATTAGGATAAATAAGGTTTGAATACCCTCACCGTTGAACGTTATTTAGTCATGTATGATGGATTTTTCATCTTATGTTCTTGGATTTTTAATGTTTTTTTAACAAAGGATGTCATGGTTTGATGGAAATTTGAATTTGGAGGGATTTATACCGATTAAAGTGGTTTAGAATTAGATTGTATTAATAAGAGTATATTAAGGGTTTTAATCAGTGGGAACTTTTTTTTATTGTATGACTTTGCAGATTTTAGAGTTAGGATTTGATTAGAAGATGGTGATTGATAAGGGTTATGATGATTTTTAAGGTTTAAACTTTAATTTAATAATTTGTTTGAGGTTCCATTAAGGTTTAATCAGTTTGGTTTTAAGAATTACATAGAATTTCCCATATTGAGATATTTGAATCAAACCTGGTGATGTATTTTTTTTTTTTGCTCAAGGGATTGTGTTTATAATTAGAAGGTAGCATTTTAGTGGTAAATTTTTTTTTTGCTACACAAATTTTATGAAAGGGGTTGGGCTCACCCAAAATCCAAGGGTAGGGCACCTAACTCATGATCTACTAGGGTCTATCCCTAGGGGCACTGAAGCATGTCAAGCAAACTCTTTAGTTCTGGACACACAGGTAGCTCAACTCAGATTCACTAGGCTGTGGTGATACCTCCCCAAGCGCCACGACGGGAGCCACAACAAAGTGGCACTCCCCATGATCGAACCATCTCCCTTCTAGGTGTGAGTACTAGCTCAATCCCTTCGCTAATTAAACCCACGGACGATGGGTGCATTTTACTGGTAAATAAAAACTGGTTATGATGTTTGTGTTGGTTCATATTTATAACTGTTACTTTGGGCTTGAATCTTACCAAGTGAAAGAATGCTTGAGAGAACCACCTCTTCATCTTATCTTTTGATGAGATGAGAGGTAATGGGTTTATTTGGAACAACGTTTCCAAAAGTCAAACACATGTTCAATGGTATTTTTCTGCGAAACAAGATAATATCTTCCACATATTTACCTTAACTTACATAAAAGTACTTCTCTACCGTATTCCTAAACGGACTCAATGTTAACATTCAACTTGAAAATTGTATTATTTTGAATATAGTAAAGAATGTGTTATGTTTGTAAATTATACTAGTTGAGTTGATTGGGTGTGCATATTGATGTTTGTTGCATTTCAAATGATGGACTTTTGTTAAATTGCATCTTGTAGCATAATGAATTGTGCTGAGATGACATGTAATAGGAGACATTGATTCGTTAGATATAGGTTAAACCTATACCATATGATGATATTGCTATCACACTAGCTCAATGATTGGCTTTAAATATTATTTCACCCTTGGTCATGTATAGAGATGGTCTTTTGTTAAAAATACAAAATGTACAGGGTGAGCTCAGGAGATCTATAACAGGTGTTTGGAAACACTTATTGGCTCCGTTTGGATAGCCCGTTGGGGAAACGGACACAGATTCCGAGGTAGTTTATGTGAGAGGAAAAGTGTCTCGGTAAGCGCACCCGTTGGCAAAACGGGTTAAACAAACATACCTATTTTCTTTTTTTACGTTATATATAAATCGAGACAAAATTCTTTTCACATACTTATATCAATTTATGTAAAATCACTTTTTCAATGGATTCTCAAACGAGCACCATGTAAGAGAATAAAATATATAGTGCTTGTTTGGGAATTCTATATTCTCAGCGATGGCACATGCAAGTTAAGACAGAATTATTTTGAAATCTGTAAAAACCATATTGAAATTCATAAAAACCATATTGAAATCTGTAAATTCTTCTTAAATTTCGTAAATTCTTCTCAGAATCTGTAAACTCCTTTCTTCTAATGGATTTTCAAACACACACACATGGTCTGACTGTAAACTCAACCTTTGATGTGGGCATATCCTACGGTGGAAAGCTTAGAATATCTGGGCCGTTTAGCAGGAAAAATCAATTTTGATGGAATATAATCAAATGGAATAGGAAGGAAGATTTCTAATCATTGGAAAGTTAGGTAGGCCTATGAGTGAACACTAATATGTCTATTTTGGATTAGAAGTTAATTTTCAACCATTTAGGGTTTGTTTGACAACCAATTCTAGAATTTAGGTTTAGTTTCAAAACCTAAGTTTTACCTCAAAACCGAGGTTTTGTCCAAACAAATTTTTTTTTCCCAAAAGCTATTTTGGTTGCAAAACCTCAGTTTGAAACCTAGGTTTTCTCTTTCATACTTTTTCTTTCTTTCTCTTTCCTACTTTCCTCTTTCCTACCCACTTTTTTACCTCGGAATCCATAAAAGCTAATAACTTCCCAAACATAAATCATTTTTCAAAATCTAGGTTTTGCCTCGGAATCTGTAAAAACTATTTTTCAAAATCTATTCTCCAAAACTTAGGTTTTACCTCGAAATCTGTAAAAGTTATTTTCAACCTCACATCCAAATCCTTAATAAAACGATTATTTTAAATTTAAGTCCGAGGTATTGAGTTTTAACTGTAAGAGATAATGTGCTTGTTTGGCAACA
This sequence comes from Vachellia pachyceras, assembly GCA_025593235.1. NCBI lineage: Eukaryota > Viridiplantae > Streptophyta > Magnoliopsida > Fabales > Fabaceae > Vachellia > Vachellia pachyceras. The sequence continues at coordinate 14,184 of JANTPZ010005676.1, forward strand.
AGGTGCTTATACCCATAAACACGTTCAACATTGTTTTTCCGTAAAACGAGATAATCTCCTCCACATATTTGCCTCAACTTGTGTGAATAAACCTATAAGTACTTCTCCACCGCTTTACCAAACGGATTCAAGCAACTGTGGCCTTTAAATTTAAGTTAGCGGTACCGAGTCTTTGTTGCAGCGGGTGAGTACCCAGTGTCACTTCTCATCACACCAAACAAATCCTGCCACACAATTTAATTTTGTTTAAGGTCAAGTAGTGGTATTTAATTTTGATTTTTTTTCTTCAAATTTTTCTTGAATAGGATTTAACATGTTCACATAAAAATCAGCGATTTCCTGCCTTCTATTCACCATTTCCTTCTGTATTTGCCCTCGGCACCTTCCTCCAGCCTTTAGATCAATATCAAGTGCAGAGTTTCTGCTTCATTCCAACCTTGAGTTGTCCTTATTCAGGTCAAAAAAAAAAAAACCTTGAGTTGTCCCCCGGCTATTGTTTCACTGTACTGAGACCCGATCTCCGAGCTTTACAAGTCCTGGATTGTTCTTGAGTGCGCATTTTATTTCTGAATTCACGATAATTTGAAGTTCGAGTTCGATCTTTGATCTGGGCTTTTCAGTGGGTTTGTGAGAGGAGTTCGGTGGTGATTGATGTATGTGTGGTTTCAAGCGAATTGCAGAAAGGGACTCTGGGCTTGTGATTCGAAGTAGGTCGAGGTGGGGTGAATGCGGCTAGTTTTACTCTTGAAGATTTTGCCTGCTGTTTGATCTATTTCCTGCAAGATTATAAAATTTTTGCGCAAGAAGAGAAGGGAAATTGTAAAAAGAAGGCGTTGAACAAGATGCAGCAAGATCACCTCAAAAAGGTTGTTTCTTACTCCAATTCACGACTGTCTTTCTGCGGGTAGACATTGTTGCTGTTCTATTAACTGACTTAAGTGTTAGGAATGGTAAGAGAGTCGAATTTCGGGGCCTGCAGTTGAAGGAATATATATATATATATATATAAACGTCCGTGAAAAACGAAGGATGGCAGGGCTTTGGATGCAAAGAAGTTATTGTCTTTGTTTATCCTAGTTATTGAACTTGCGTTGGCCTCAAATAAAGTTCTTGAATTTGCAGTAGAGGACTCTCTGCTTCTGACTTTTCGCTGCTGATCGCTCTTATCGTAATTTTATCTGAAGGTTTTCTAATTTCGATCGTGGCTGCCATCAGATTGATTTATGTCCTACAAAATTTTGTTAATTAGAATTTAAAACCGTAAATTCTCACTTCTATTGACTTCTGAAAAATTTTGTGCATTTCATATGTTCTTGAAAGTTGAAATCTTTACGTTTTTTAGAATTCGCATTTTCCCCTTTTGAAGACCTACTTGATGGTTTTTTCGCTTTGAAGTTCAAATCATATTGTTTTGGGAACAATTATCGGCAAGTGCGCTGCTTTGTTAAATTGTTTTAAAAAAATTGTTTAATTCTTTCTTCTACTTGGAATTTGGATTTGGTCTATTTGAACTCTAGTTTTCCAGGTGACTTGACTTTAGTTTCATTCATTGGTACTTAGTAGTTAGAACATACATTTTTTTTTTGGTAATATAGAACATACAATTTTTATACGTTCTATTGATGTGCAGGATGTTAAAGAGTTGGACTTTTTCACCGGGTACGGGGATGCCGGTAGATATAAGATTCTTGAAGTTATAGGGAAGGGAAGCTATGGAGTAGTCTGTGCAGCAATTGACAAGCAAACTGGGGAAAAGGTTGCAATAAAAAAGATTCATGATATTTTTGAGCATATCTCTGATGCCATTAGAATTCTCCGTGAGGTCAAGTTGCTCCGGCTATTAAGGCATCCTGATATTGTTGAGATTAAGCGCATCATGTTGCCACCTTCAAAGAGGGAGTTTAAAGATATTTATGTTGTCTTTGAACTGATGGAATCTGATCTCCATCAAGTCATTAAAGCTAACGATGACTTAAGACGTGAGCATCATCAGTTTTTTCTTTATCAGATGCTACGTGCAATGAAGTACATGCATACAGGTATCTGTTTCTCTAATTTTCCCTTTCACTTGTTTGGCCTTTTACATCCATTCTTGCTACTCATTGGATGCTTATCACAAAATATGTCAGCTGCATCTTGAATTGACCGTTTCAGTACTTCTAAGTTCTAAGCGAGCTTACATTTGGTTGCAGCAAATGTGTATCACAGAGACCTTAAACCCAACAATATATTGGCAAATGCTAATTGCAAGCTCAAAGTTTGTGATTTTGGACTGGCCAGAGTTGCATTCAATGATGCCCCAACAACAATATTTTGGACAGTATGTAGTTTGATTCACTTCAAATTGGCAAATAGAGCTTATAGAAGTTATAACTGTTTTATATACTTTAACAGGTCCAGTGAGGTTTATTGTAGCTTGATTTTGGTACGCCCTGCAGGATTATGTAGCTACAAGATGGTACAGAGCTCCAGAGCTGTGTGGATCATTCTTTTCTAAGGTATAGTTTGGCTAAAATTTATATTCTTGAGAATTCTATAACTTAAGTTATAGCCTCTGAAGGCCTATCCTCTGTGTGGCCATCTGTGCAGTTTAAAAAGTGGCATGTCCATGTTGGATATCTAATTGTAAGCAAGGCATTTTCTTACATTTTGCCAAGGAATTATTGTAGGACCTGACCCATGTACTGTAGGCACACAAGTGGAGGAAATTAATCTTGAGCAAGCTATCATAGAATTGGGGAAATTGATATGGTTTTAAAAAGTCAGCATTATGGTATCTTTTTTTTGTTGATTTTACTTTCCAGTATGTTACAGGACCAGTGTTACTGAACCCCAAAAGGAGGAGGTGTGATTGTGAAAATAAGTGTTGCTTGCTTGACTTAAAAGTTCTGCTTTAATTTATGTATAAAACAAGGTCTGTATGATTTATAGTAAACAATAATGCCTAGATTATAATAATTCTTGTTCAGGGAGGACTATTGATCTCTCCTGCAAGTTATCTGTCCATCAGGTAAACGTGTCAGGTTATGTCTATTCCTCTGGAGTGGTTTGGTTGCAATGCGTATTTCTCCTTCTTTCATAGTCTGATTTTGATGGCATTGTGTTTGCAGTATACACCAGCAATTGATATATGGAGCATTGGATGCATATTTGCTGAGGTGCTTACAGGAAAGCCATTGTTCCCTGGTAAAAGTGTCGTGCATCAATTAGATTTGATTACTGATCTTCTCGGGACACCGTCTCTGGAAACTATTACTGGAGTATGGGCTACTTTCTTCCCATCTTTCTTTATCATTTCATTTCTTACCATGTTTTCTTCATGTAAAACTGCATACTAGAATAGGGAGTATTTAAAATTTCTATTTAATTTTGCAGGTTCGTAATGAGAAGGCAAGGAAATACTTGGCAGAAATGAGGAAAAAATCCCCGGTCCCATTTGAACAGAAATTTCCAAATGCTGATCCATTGGCACTTCGACTATTGCAAAGGCTCCTGGCATTTGATCCTAAGGATCGGCCAACTGCTGAAGAGGTATCTGTTCATCTATCACTCATTTGGTCATATGTTAGCTCCTGGGTCTTGTACTTCTTTGTTTCAATTTAAATCCACAGGAACTGATTTTTCTTTGTTGTTGGTAGGCACTTGCCGATCCGTACTTTAAGGGCTTGTCCAAGGTCGAGAGAGAACCATCCTGTCAGCTAATTTCAAAGCTGGAATTTAAGTTTGAGAGGCGAAGGGTGACTGAGGAGGATGTTAGGGAACTAATATATAGGGAGATACTGGAATATCATCCTCAGTTGCTTAAAGATTATATGAATGGAACAGAAAGCACAAATTTCCTCTGTCCTAGGTTCAAAATATGGTTTTTGCACTGTACATTATGCCTGCTGTCATTTTTTTATTTGTTTAATATAATGTCATAGTTGATATATGTTTCTGTTCTCAACACATAACTTACGAACATATACTTCATTGCAGTGCAATTGGTCATTTCAGAAAGCAATTTGCTTATTTTGAGGAAAATTGTGGTAAAAATGGCCCAGTGATTCCTCCAGAAAGGAAGCATGTCTCCCTTCCAAGGTAAAGACAGACATGCACTTATCTTGGATCATTAATTTCTTTCTTCCGTTTATAAGTCTACATGTTTAGTGTGGTAGCATTTTTGAGTAAAAATTTTCTGTTTGAAGGTCCACTGTTCACTATAGCCCAGTTCCTCCTTATTCACATGGCGCTGCATACGAGACCAAGCAAATAACAGTAGAGGCATCTAATAGCATAAGAGCAACAGAATCAAATTCTGAAAGTCATTTAAGGGGTTCACGACCTCCTCCAAGGGTGCCAACAGGTATAACAACCTATATAAATGATGTGAAGATTGCGTCTTTAGTCACATTTGAATCTTTTGATTCAACAACCAAGGTTTAGCTCAGTGGTAGGATTATCTCCAAGGCCCAAAAATTTGAGTTTGAATCTGGAGCCAAATTGAGCAAAAGCAAGTGCACGTGAGAATAATGTAAATAACTGCCTTGGAGGATCAGAAGTTCATTTATCATTTTATCTGTTAGTTAGGGTCATGATTTTGTTTATTGGTGGAGCCTATCATATTGTATTTTAGTGACATAATTCTTAGCCCTGTATGGTCTGTTTTTTCCCAACTTCTAACCTGTCTGCGTATGAATATTAACTGTACTAACTGTTTTTCTTTCTTCTCACAGCCAAAACAGGGAGAGTTGCAGGGCCAGTTCTACCCTATGAGAATGGGAGAAATATGAAAAACAACCGTGATCCAAGAATGTTTAGCAAAAATGCTCTTCCTACTTCCGTATCTCCCCAGTGTTCCTTTAGGGCTCAACCCACAAACCCAGCGAAGATTGTGCCAGAAACGTGCAGGGATCTGTCACAGGGAAAGCACTCATCCCAGCAGCAGGGTAACTCACTGGCCAGACAAACCATTGACCTCAACACCGACCCTTACTTTCAACAACCCAAGGTAGATATCATGGATGATGCTGTGACCACAATGGATGCTAAGTTGCTGCAGGCACAGTCTCAGTTTGGTGCAGTTGGTGCTGCAGCTGTGGCCATTGCTGCTCATAGACATTCTTCTGGGGCTTTTTAGTGTGGGTTG
>JANTPZ010005678.1:0-11313 GCA_025593235.1 Vachellia pachyceras
AAGATCCGAATCCGAAATCCTCATGACCCGGCTGTCGCATCTATATCGGGCTTTAGGCACCGCCAGGCCACTCTAAGCCCTTGAAAAATATACATACATACACATATATATATCAGGAACGAACAAAAGAAAGATTATATGTAGAAAACGCTCACCCCACACACAAATAAAACTCATTCTCATGGCGTACTGAACCAGAAGCTGGTTCGTGCATGGAGACGATGGTCGATAAGGGTCAAGGGAACTGTAAGATGCAGGTGCAAGTTGCTGGTTTCTTTTGTTTTGTAATATTGTGCTTTAGGAGGAATGAAAAGGGTGGTTTGAAGAAGCCCCACGTCGTTGGAAGTACAATGTAAAGAAATGAGAGGTCCTGCCTTTTGATAATGATGCTGTCACCTTTTCTTTTTCTTTGCTTAGCTGCTTTAATGTGTATTGTTTTGATAATGATTTTAGTGAGAGATATGCATGGGTGCACGTATAGAGCCAGCTGGTAAAAACAATTGAGGGTGGATGCATGTTGATGGGAATTAACGTTATTGTTGGGATCATGGGTGTCACATTATTCCATGTAAGTGTATATATCCATCGCTTGTTATATGGGCCAGCTAATCCTAACGTTGGAGCAACGTAGCTCTCCATCATCTTTGTTCTTGTTCCATCCTTGTAATTTGTCTTGTTTCACAGATTATCTCTTTATTTTAATTTTGATTATTTGGACTTGACCAAAGGCCTTGGTATGGTGGGTAAAGATATTTGTTCAGACATGCCTTCCCTGTCTCTCTTTATAGCTAACCCTACTTTTCTTCTTTCTCTTTTTAATTATGTGTATATATCATGCATGAGATAATAAAGCAGATACAATATAATTAACTTAAAGGAAGGGTAAGGAAAAGTGACACTTACAGGTGGTGGTATCATGACCATGTATTCTTATACTGTGCTTTGTAAAGCATGAACATGCCCCGTGCTATTCCACTAATAATCTTTCTCGCCACAGTTTCCTGAGACGATGAACCAAAAAGGAAAAACCAAATTAAAGTAAGATTAGGGAAGAAAGCGCATGAAAATGAAGTGAGTGAATTAGCAAAGTGAAAATGTATGGCTACAATTGTTGCATCTTCTTCATTTTTTTTCAAAAGTTAATTATATATAAAATTTGTACGGTATAAGTCACTTGCCTGACTCGACTGAATGATCTATGTCATTTTAAATATCGAAAAAAAACTCAGAATACAGCTGACCAAGTTTTGGTAATGCTCTCATTAGGGCACAAATTAACATATATTACATTTTTTTTTGTCATGAGCTAGTGACATATTCATTATATTCTTAGGGTGTGTTTGGAAACTCCGTTGGAAGAAAGGAATTTACAGATTATAAGGTATTTTGCGGATTTCAAGTTGGTTTTACAAATTTCAAGATGATTTCTATAGATTTCAAGATGGTTTTTACAGATTCTGATATGGTTTTATCTCGACTTGCGTGTACCATTTGGGAATGATGTTCCCAAACAAGCACTTAGAGGGTTTAAACTCACAGCGAACACAGGTGAAATCATAATTCCTGAAATATCACATGAATTCGGATATTCTTTGGTATCATTTGGCATCATCTTAACCCTTCCAACCATTCAATAGAGATCATAATCCTTAATGTCTCTGATTGGAGAGCACAACGCAGTTCCTGAACGTGCACAACACAACGGAATAGAGTTCAAAGATGATGGTGAAACAGTGTTTACAGATTTTATATTACATTTCAGGTATTTGTTTTACCACGTCAATATAGTGTATTTGTTTAATTTTTTCAATCTTCTAAATTAATCAACTAGATTTTATTTTAACTACGTACCGTGAGGGAGGTAGCATAGCATTATATAAAATATTTTTGATGAGTTATTTCCTGATAACTCATCAATATAGCATTAATATTTTTTAATATCCTTAATATAGTGTTTACAGATTTTATATTATATTACCGGTATTTGTTTATCTCCTAAAATATTAATTATATATAAATTTTGATGAGTTATTTCCCGTTATTGTATAAATTTAAAATTTTTCTTGCCTTTAAACGGGGAAACTGAAATTTTAGTTAATTAGAATATACTCTACAAAACATTGATCATCCACGCAAGTTATGTTCTGTATGCACCTAACAAAATTTCTATTGGTGTATATTTCATACAACATCATCTGTTTCAGAATATTTTAATGGCAAGTGCTTATGAATGCAGTGCTGTAGAATAACAGTTATGATAATGGATATGTCCAGAATTATATATAGATCGACCGATCGGAAACAAAAAGTCCATATATATATAGATATATATTAGTGTGAAGTGGACGCATCAACTAATTATAGATATATATAGATGTGAATCATGTGAATCAATTAATTGATATCTAATAAAATATTAATTATTGTTGTGTTCAACAGTGATGATTGATGAAATAAAAGAGAAAGATGAACATGCGCACTTGCTTTCAATGATCTATGGACGTTCTACCATACAAAGTCACTCTCTTTTTGATGAATGGGTCCTTTTCGATCCAAGTGCAAGGAATGGATCTCAATTTCAGATTTGTAGTCCCCATCAAATCTACAAACCTTTATGCTCTCCGCCCGATTTTAAATTATTAAATAAAGAAAATAAGTGAAGAAACAAAATGGATATAACTAAAAAAAAAAAGGAAGTTATCGCACTACTAGAAAAACATCAATTAGCGGTAGAAAAATCCATAGTTAAATGACTATTTTCCATCAAAAAATTTCTATTTAACGATGAAAAATAATCATTTATCGACTGATTTTCCGTCGCTTAATGATATTTTTCTGGTAGTGACTCTATTTGTAAGTATTATTCTTCAATTGGTGCTCCCTCGCATTCGCTTGTTGACAATGTACTTGTTTGGAAAAGCTTATTTACTCCACAAAAACACGTTCAACAGTATTTTCCGTAAAATGAGATAATCCCCTACATATATTTACTTCAAAATACTTCTCACAATAATTAGCTACACTGCAGTTCAGTCAAATTTCTGTTGCTGACCTTTCTTCATGAGCAAGTTCTCATTGATTAGAATCTACCACAAAATTATCTGCTGTTGTTCCAAAGTTTCGAGAAAGAAGGAGATATCTTGCGACCTAGTTAACATGTTCGATTAGATGAGATAATCTTGATGAGATCTATGATTTGATTTCTCTGGATTTAAAGCATTACTAAACATCAATAATTAACTGCTACTAATATTATTTGCATAATTCTTCGAATTCTGTCGTGTCCTCTCTTTGTAATCGATAAGACAACACTTCATCATCACTTGACTGAAATGCACAAGCTTTATACTTAACAAGACTTGATAACCCGCGTGCTGTACGGTTATGCGGAATTACTGGACCAATTAAATAAATTAAATCAACGGCATTAAAGTCATACAAATAAATTTGGAAAATATAATTGTTTGTGCAAATTTTGATAAAAGGTTAAACTAAAAAAAACAGATTGGGGCACTAACAGTGTAGAGAAACAGAGGTGAACTACTGAACTTAACACAAGACGAATGAAAAAGGATTATATTAATACTTTTTTTTTTTGAAATACAGTAGAAATCGATTGATTGAGAATAACAGAGTATGCGTGCATGAACGATAAGATCAAATGTACGTAGAAATGTTGGATGATTCTACAAAGTGTGACAGAGCTTAAATAAATAATCGTTCTACGTCCTCAGTCTTATAACTGTCCCGTCTACTCCGAAATCTCAGGGATGCAGGAGACAAATTTGACCATGAGATGTCCACTTCTCTTCTTCATCGCTACCCGTTAGATTGTTAGTTGATCACGCCTTCGTGTGGGCTTATGAATTGAGTTTAAGGTTGGTCTAACCCAAGTCAGTTTTTTCCACGTACAATAATCATTTTAATTTTATTTATAAGAAATATTTTTCCATTAGTTCTATCGGTATAATTAACAATTTATGTTTAAAAAAATTAATGCATTTTATATTTTGACCCCCAATTCATTTTATGCCTCCCTCGTACTTTTCTACTAATTCTCTCTAACTCATTATCTCCATAAATAAATAAATGTATATTTGGAAGAAAAATGATTTCTCTTACACATTTATTGTTTTTAACTGATTTAAACTATCAGTTGATTTTGCATTTAGATAATTATTACTTATGAAAAGAAACAAATGGAGTGATTCAATTATATGATGAGCTCAAACATGGGGAAAATTTAGAATGCATATATTAATAATGATCAACATTAAAACACATGTCATTCATCTATAAGTACGGGTTATCAATTTATTGAATTTGCCTATAGCTTCTGATGTCAGAGCAAGTATCACTCCATTTATAAGGTGATCATCTTCTGATGACAAATGATTAATAATATATATAACTACATGTGTCGCCGTCAACCGCTCATATCTTACCCCATCCCCTTGAAAAAGAACTTTAGATATAACATTACTACCACCATGTCATAGCTCTTTACCCATTAAATAAATTCACTTCATTTTCAAATTATCAAATTAATTTATTTTACTTTTGCCACTAATTGTAATTTTAATACATAGTTCACATGATCATCTATTTGGTTAACATAAATTTTTCATTAAATAGATTTACTTCATTTTCAAATGTCCCAATTAGGGGTTAGGATTCGTAAAAAAACCTTTAATCTTTTATTTAGTAGACAATGGATGAGTAATGTTAGTAAAAAATTAATTTAAAAATACATATAATAACCAACAGAAAGTAATCTGTCATCCATAAACAATCAATGGAAATTAAAATACTTTAAAAAATGAAAACTTATTAATGACATGCATATAAATATTGTTAAGTGTATAAATAAATGAGATAGACCAATTGTTTTAGTTATAGATGACACATATGATTACAAGAATCAATCATTGTTGAAGTACAAGTTTTAGTTATATATATATTTGATGATTTGATAAATAATACAATTTTTTGGGTGAAATAAATAATACTATTTATTATTAATTTTATATCCTACATTATTTGGTTATTAATTTTTTTTATATCCTACATTATTTGGTTATATTGATTTTACCGGGCTTCAAATGAACGAGTGGGCGACTTCTTTTTTTTTTTCAAAATACTGTCGAGGCCTGGCCAATATCCAAAGTTCGGAAAAATGTATACAATTTTATTTGCAAGGCCCATTGTATCAGATCCAGAATTTTGAAGACATAAATTGATCGGCCCAAAAATACAGAAAGGGGTAAATCTGTAAAATGAAAGGAAATTCAAATCCTGAAAAAAGCTTCTCTGGTAGTGACCGCAGCCGGCCTTGGGACAAACGTTCAATTATCACTAGGCTTGAGGTACCAAACGATCGTGGATAGATCTGTAGTAAAATGGAGAAGATCTGCGTCGCAGTCCGAGTTCGGCCTCGGATTTCAGATGATCCATTCTGTGGTAATTTCTGGAAGGTTGAAGAGAATCGCATTTCTCTTCACAAGGTTCATGGCACTCCTGTGTCTGCCTTTTCTTACGCTTTTGGTACTTCATCTTAATCTACCTCATCCTTATCATGGCGTTTAAATGTCCTTCTTTGTCTGCTTCTCATTCCTTTTTCCATTCTCCTTCATTGCAGACCATATATTTGATGAAGGTAGCACAAATGCTAGTGTATACGACCTCCTTACTAATGATATTATAAATGCTGCGGTGGAAGGATTCAATGGTATGGTTTGCTCTGCCTTGAATAATGGAAGCTATATATAAACTAAAATTAAAACAAGAATGTATTTTTAACGTGCCAAGTCGCTTTGCTGATGCTGAAGTTAATTGTTGAGTTGTGTACGTGCAGGAACTGCGTTCGCTTATGGGCAGACCAGTAGTGGCAAGACTTACACTATGAATGGCTCAGAAACAGATCCGGGGATAATTCCTCGTGCAGTTGAAGATATATTCCGTAAAATTCAGATGGTAGGTACTACTAGGAGAGTTTTTTAAGTCGATTCATCTTTTCTTTCCAGGCGGATGCCTCATTTTGAACAAATTGATTCTCAGGCTTCTGATCGTGAGTTTCTCATTCGAGTTTCTTACATGGAAATCTATAATGAAGAAATTAACGACCTTCTTGTGGTAGAGAATCAGAAATTGCAAATTCATGAGAGTTTGGAGGTTGGCCTTCTGCGTTTTCTATGACTTTTTCTTATAGTTATCAAGGTGTATAAATTTACTGACGGGTTTGCCTTCAGCGTGGAATATTTGTTGCAGGCCTCCGGGAGGAGATAGTCAATAATGCTGAACAAGTTTTAAATCTCATTAAAGCAGGGGAAGGTTTGTAGTGTTACATTACAACTATCTATCTTTACAAACATGCTATATTTATATTGAAGTTATGTTTCCTCCCAGTCAACAGGCACTTTGGTGAGACAAATATGAACGCTAGGAGTAGTAGATCGCACACAATATTCAGGATGGTATGCCGCCCTAAGCATACTTCTACTTTATACTGCTTGGGTTTGATTAAGCGGCTTTTCGTTTACTAAATACACATTCACATATGCAGGTGATTGAAAGTAAGGGGAAGGATTCCAATTCTTGCGATTTTATGACAAGTGATGCTGTCAGAGTTTCAGTATTGGTATGCACTCTTTAATCACCACCTTTTAGAATCTGTTGCGTATGGGTAATGGATACCAACTTTTGTTCTTCCTTTTTAAAGTGATTGATCAGTTATTTGAAGAAGCTTCTTTCTTAAAAAAAATACAATCTTTGGTAGAATTTGGTAGATCTAGCTGGGTCTGAAAGGATTGCTAAGACCGGAGCTGGTGGAGTGCGTTTGAAGGAAGGGAAACACATTAACAAGAGCTTGATGATTCTTGGCAATGTCATAAATAAACTAAGTGAAGGTTCAAAGCAAAGGTATATAAGTAAATTTAGAAAAGATCAATTCTTGGGACCTCTCGCACTAAATTTATAAAAGATCAATGCTTGAGCCTTTAATTTGGTTGGAACAGGGGGCATATTCCTTATCGTGACAGTAAATTAACTCGTATTCTCCAACCGGCCCTTGGAGGTAATGCGAAAACTTCCATCATTTGCAACGTAGCACCAGAAGAGGTAAGCTGTTTTATCCTCACTTTTCGGTTTTACCTTGCTCTTTTTATCTTTTTATTTTTGGTGATTAGTATTATTTTTAATGACAATATATTGTTAATCAATCAGGTTCACATTGAAGAAACAAAGGGAACTCTTCAATTTGCTAGCAGAGCCAAACGCATCACTAATTGTGTTCAAGTGAATGAGGTTTGTATGCGATGCTAGTCTACTAGTGCTTCATTCCTGTGCCGCTTCGCCAAAGCTTCTAATTGGCGATACGACCTTCACAGATTTTGACGGATGCTGCATTGTTAAAGCGGCAAAAGTTAGAGATAGAGGACCTACGTAGGAAACTTCAGGTAATAATGGTACATGATATTTTTTTTATTGAAGGCGGAGGGATCTTACCTAGTAGAATTGCTATTCAGGGATCACATGCTGAAGTGCTCGAGCAGGAGATTCTTAAATTAAGGAACGATATGCTCAAGGCAGGTTTTGCTTTCCAGTTTTAGGCTTTGAGCCTTTATTTTCATGCCAAAATGTACTTATTTATCTTTTAGTCTTAACCATCTGTTAGTATTGCACTATCTAGTATGAACTGGAGCGTGAGAAGCTTGAAATGGAACTGGAAGAGGAGAGGAAATCACGTGATCAGTGGATTAAAGAGCAACAGATGAAAATTGAAGGTCTCAGTGGTGTTGTCTCTTTATCAGATTGTGAGAGGAACAGAAGTCAGGTGCGTATATCAATAACAAGTTTTTATTTTTACTCTCTTGTCGTCTTCAGATTCCATCACTGTTTGCTAGATAGAGGGGTATTCCGTATTTTGCACTTGATCTTCATAATACGAATAATAACCTGCTGCTAAGTTCTCACACAGGCCCATGCCCATAATGGGTAGGTTTTTATTTATCTGTCCTCTCTAGGTCCTTATGTTTGTGCCTTCTGATTAACTGATACAACAGACGGGACAGGATTCTTCGAGGCAGAGTCCTAAGGAAGAGTGCAAAGAAATTAAAAATACATCTCAAGGAGATATTTTTAGAACCCCTTGTTTAAAGGCGCCTACCAATGCTTTCGTTGCCACGCGTTCAAATTATTCGACAATGCCAGATTACAGCCCTCTTCCAGATGCTTTCAGCAATGTGGCTGATGAAAATACGTGGCTGAAATTGAACAAAGGTTATGTGGCAGATCTTGATTCACTTCAAGCTACGCCGGCTCGAAAAGTTCAATCATTCCCGACAAGTGACATCACTCCTGTGAGTTTCCTATGTTTTATAAATACTTGCGTTTCTGTTCTGTTGTATTAATCTACGATCCACTTCACCGCGAGAGGAATAAGATTGAAAATAAAATGATAAGTAGCTGTATATAATTTGTACTCTTTAAGTGGCATCACTCCTGTGACTTTCTGAAGATGCTATGAGAATTAGAATTGAGGTTTATAATGGTTCGTGTTTTGTTGCCAGCTGATACCGTGTCATTATCTCATTGAAAATGTGTATATACATTCTGCGTATCGTTTTTTTCTCTTTTCTTTGTGTTGTTTTGATTTGGCTTAGGTTTTACAGGGCTGTTTGAGTGAAACGTATGAAAAAGAGGTTCAAGATTTGAAGAGACAAGTGGAACTTGCGAATCGAAAGATAAATGAACTCGAGGTTTGTATAAAAGATACATTTTACTCTCCCTTGGATTGAAGGATGGCACGCATAAACCTGATTGAGACTCCCAATGACTAGCTAAATAACTTGTTTGATTCGACACTTGAATTATGAACTAGTTAACGCCCCGACATTAAACTACTAATTTCAACTATGAACATGAACATTAAACACAGCGGTTGTGCTACTAGAATATGTCCAACGTGATTTGTACTCTGTCCTCAACGGCTCAACTCGTGAAACCACTAGGTGGAGTTTCGAGTCATAGAGATACAAAGCATAATTTTCAGCCAACAGAAAGTACATCTTGTGCGTGCTTCACACTTGAATCGGAGAAAATGGAAGTCCATATCTACGGCGAAGCCTTTGCATTTTGATTCTTTATTTGACTAACCATTCCCTTTCTTTGCGGGCTGATGTTAATGCATATGCTTCCAGAGAAAGAATTCGGAGGGAGCGGAGCTGAACAAGCAATCAACATCTGTGACATCTAAACATCAACGAGAAGGGGAAGATCCTCAGAGGTTATCTAATTCCGTGGGAAACTTGAAAGGCCACTTTGAGGAGGTTTTGTCGGTACTGCAGGTTAAAGCTCTGCAGAAAATAAACTTCTTTAATCCTTTAGTTGCCCCGATCTTCTAGAGAAAGAAAATAAATTGTCTTCTGTTGTTTTAAACAGAGATTTGTGTCAGATGGAAAATTATCGGCTGCAGAAATGCTTTTGACCATGAATGAAATTGGAGCGCAGCTATTTGATACCTTAGAAACTCAATTTACAGTAGACATGGATTATGGCAGGGCTTCAGCCGGGAATAGTGCTTTGATCCAGGAACAACAAAAACGGCTTCATGAGAGGCTGAATACTATAATCACGTCATTGGAATCATCAGAAAGCACAATCACTGAGAAGGAACAAGTGAGGAGTCCTTGTTGCCGCTGCAAACCTAAGGTAGTTGTCTGGCCACAAATATCAAGACATCAATCATTAATTATGCTTGCATTCTCTGTCTTATGTTTGGGATATTTTATGTCCTTTTTCAGAATTTTGACGCTTTAAATGTGAACCACTTAACGCCTGAAACCATGATTGGCATCAGTTGAATAGCTTATATTAAGCTAATACTCAGTAAACGTAATAGTTTCTCATACGTTTCATTCTATATCTTTACGAGACAATGAAGTCCATTGTTTACTCATTTTAGTCATTCCTTTACCAATGTCAATACTTGACGTAAGAAATAATCCATGGAAGTTAATGTGATGCACCGATGCTTCTCATGGTGTAACCTTGTAAAATAAGACGTACTCTTGATATTAGATAAAAGCTTATCCGTATTGTGGTTTATTCATATGTAGTCGCGACTTCTTTTTTTTAGAAACCTTAAAAATAATGGTTTGTCTTGAAGACATTCATAGAAATATTATGAGGATTCATTTGCTGCATCTGGTGAATAGGTGTCTTTTGTGGTAACGTGTCCCATCCACTTGAACAGTCCCTCATAGTGAACTTCATTGAATATTATCTGTTACGGGGGGACCCCTCACAGGATTTTGCTACGAGTAGTAAGAAATAAACAATCAAGGCAATCATTTGATAGAGTTTAAATTAGTGTCTTCAGAAAGTCATTGAGCCTTGTTTTAAAATGATTGTGACCAAAGAACTAGACAGTTCAGAGATATAGAACGTTCTCAGTCTCCAGAAAGAGAGGGATGAAAATTTATGGTTTCAGTATAATATCGCCCATGTGTGAACTGTTGCGTATCATAGGTTAAAAGATAGAACTGCATTCTTGATAGAATTTGAGGAAAAGCATAGTAGGTTATTGATTTTCTTTAATTTCTTTTTGACAAAGGGCTCTGATTTGGGAGTAACTTCTATTTCAAAGGAGACGCTGTGCGATGCACTCAACTCCATCAAAGAAAGGTGCCAGGGCTTAGAGGAAGAGGTTAGTGACAATAATCGCCTTCTGGAGATTTCAAAAGATAAATATAAAACCTTGGAAAGGGAGTTCCTACTTTTAAAAGAGGAAAGAGACTCTCTGCTTCTGATGGTCTCTGAATCATCCCATAGACTTGAAATGGTTTCAAACCAAAAGGAAAATGCCTTGAAGGACTTAAATACCGAAGTACTGAGAAGAAAACATCTCGAAGGAGAGGTTAAGCAGTTCGCTGCAGCTTTTGCCTCCCGTCAGAGATCACTCACGTCTTTCCACAATGAATTTAGGAGCAAGGTTGACGAATTAAGAGCTCAGACTATAGTCTCAGTACCCAAATCTCTTGGGTGTCTAGATTAGATATGTAGCAAACCGGCAATGTCTTTGCGCCTTCTGTTTCTTATGCATTGTAGATTAACCTTATACTGTCGCAAAATATTTATTTAGTTTCTAGGTTCTGGCCTCACCGATTCATTTAGTTTATTGCAACTAATTAGGCTCAAGAGACATGACTATGGTATCAACTCTGTTTGGCCTCACTGTTTCCTTGAACAAGTAATTTCATGAATATATATTTTGACCGATAGTTTTATGCAAGTGTTGGATTGGAGTGAGGAGGC
>JANTPZ010005679.1:0-15015 GCA_025593235.1 Vachellia pachyceras
CTCTCACTCTAGCTGTCCAACACCCCTTTAATGCACAATCCCCCTAGCCCCACACTCTGTGACCTCATAATTCAAATAAATCAATAGTATCATCACACATCTTTTTTTATTATCCTATGCATCATCCACCAATAAAATCATATCCTTACCAATTGATTCAATCTTCTTTTGTTAACAAATATGTTATCACACTTGTTTTATTAAAATTTATTATGACACTTGAACACTTGCCAACTAGCATAGTGTAAGCGAAAGATATAGTTCTTTTTAAGTTAAAGTGATGAGCGCACTCAAAATTTTTCATGAAATTTTACGTGTTCTTTACATAAAAGATGCAATTAAGAAATTTTGTGATGTGTAACTAAAAATTTCATTCAATTCTTTTCTTTTTATTTGGAATTAAAAAGCTCGCGCTAACGATTTGAGATTTCAAACGGAATTGTATGTCAATTAGGTTACAAATTTAATGACAACTTCATTCAATCCATCATGACGCTGGATTTGAAAGAAAATTTTAAAACCTGATTTTAACTGTACATAAAAAGGTTCACCGGTGTAAAAGCTTCACACAACATTACAGATACAGGGTTGACATTTCATCAATTCACTTGAGCTGTAGTAAAAATCTACAATCTAAGAATCCATCATCATATCCATAATCAAGCTCAGGGAGAACATGAAATTTATACACAAATTCCCCACCATGATTACTCAATCCAAAAAGGCTAAGTATTAAAATCTGTGGACAGGATGACACTGCTGATAAAACCAGGAGGAGGCTTTATCAGCCAGGACATTGTATGGAACCATCATTCTGAGGAGAAACTCAAATCATCAATGGCAATGGAAAGATCTGATTCTATCACATTATTATCACTCTCCTTTTGTTCATGAGCATTGTTCATGATGATCCCATTATTCTCTTCCTTCCCTTCTGCTGCAGCTATACACTCAGGGAATCTGAAGCAGCTGATGAGATGGTCATTTGTCAACCCAGCCACCTGCATGAAGGAGTACACGACAGTGGGCCCTACACCACGGAATCCTCTCCTCACCAGGTCTTTGCTAATTACATCCGCCTTGGGAGTTTTTACAGGAACCTGTCGAGGGTATCGGAATCTGCTAGCTATAGGCTTGTGGTTCACAAAACTCCATATATACTTGTCGAATGACCCGAATTCATCAACAACCTGCCATGAGCAAAACCTGCAAAAAGTTAGGTGAAGAGACAATAATAGCCACAATGCAATAATGGCAGTTCAATTAAAGAGAAAGCAAAAAAGAAAGAGAGCATTGCAGGGATTGATGGTTGAAAAAGTATCATAGAGGACTAGGGTCACACCAGCAAAGCAAGCTGGCAGAATAAAGAATCCAAATAATTAGGTTGCACACGACTCTTGTAAACTAGATCAACTACAGGCTCAGGATGTACGAAGGATTATAGCATAGTTTGTCCCATATGGGTCATGCAAATTTTAAAAAGGATCGGGTCCACCATTTCAATTACCTTTATTATCTGACCTACCACATTAAATGATAACTGGACACCAATTTTAAGTCATTCATTTGATCATTCGCAAAAAAGAAAAATTGCATTCGTTTGATCCTACTGAGAATTAAGAACATTCTAAGCCACTACATTTATACAAGTAAAAGCGACAACAGCACTTTTATACAGAAGATTGATAAAGAAAATAAAGTAAGTATCAAGGTCACCCAACTTAAAAAAAGCATTACCATAGGACCCTAGGATTATGACTTATTGATATTCATACTTTGCATAAAGGAAGTATGAGTTGCCACCTAGTTCAGATGCTAAAATCACAATACTACAGACCTATATCTTGTGGTTCTTAGTTTCCAATGGTCCAGGAAAAATGAAAGAATTGCTATCCAACCCAAGCGTTACACTTATTCTGAGACAAGGTTTTGCAAATCAAGAGAAAATAATAATCTACCTTTGATATTTGACGTGCATTCTCAATTATAGCTCGCAATTTAAGTTCTGAAAGAAGAGAGCTTGCAGTAGTTCCTGGCGCAATCATTTTCTTTTCATTCAATTTTGATACAGCTACTGGATCGAAGTCTGAGAATACTTCCCTGCAAAAACTCTTATTAGCAAAAATAAAAAGAACAAAGTGAAGAGATAAGCCTACAGCTGAGGTTTAAAAGTTTTTGTGGCAGCAACTTCATATTTGAGGCTAGAAATAAATGGAAGCAATATTGAACTTCAAACGAGGCAATACATTACCTAAAAATGTGCCTTTTGTTCAGAATGACTGGCCAAGTAAGTTCAGATAGAGCACTTGAAAGTACAAGAAGTTCAAATAGTTTCCTACATGAGATAAAGAGCGTCAAGCAAACTATCTAACGAGGAAAGGTATATTAATAACATGATCAAAATAGTGTTTAACATACTTGTCATCATGTACCGGAACTCCCCATTCTTCATCATGGAAGGCGGTGTAACATGGTTCTGATTGCAATTTTCAATAGGTGAACTTAGTCAGCAAACAACTTTTGAAAGCTAGTCAAGTTCAAGAACAACGAACCAAAATGTATTGCAGAAATTTCTAGAAAATATAGGGCGATGGCATTCAGCTGGCTCGAATGCGTACTTCCATCAGCATATCGGGTTAATGCCTTTTATTTAGAATTCCCAAGTTTCTCTTCAATGGGCAAATCATCAACTAAAATCTTTCGAGAAGATACATGTTGAATGGATGTATTTTCCTATTGTGGTTATCAATCTGAACGATACATGAATATTTAATATGACTGTTTTGAAACACATATATCCAACTGGAGGTATTTTCTCAATGTAATGCATAATCTCTTCAAGAACTGAAATTTTTATCTTCAAGTTCTTTGAGAATCATATCAGCTCTTGTACATGTTAAAAACTTGCATAATGCAAATACATTCACTTCTGACTCCTGAGAGTCCTTTTCAATATTTAACGTAAGCCAGGTTTACTCCAAAACCAGAAAGAAGTGCCACCTCAAGAACCTAGCAAAAGTCAAAGAAGATAACTAACCAGTGTTAGGAGTGATCCAGGCACACCTCTTCTTTGATAGTGAACCATCAGGTGAAGATTCCAAAGAACCGTCAGATGCAACACTTCTTGGCTTTGACACAAATGACTTCCTTCTACCGACAAGGCTATTACACCTAATCAATCTGCCTGTAGATGCTCTACTGTGGAATGAATCCGTAGAGGCATCGGATGAGCATGAAGCATTCAGAGACAAATTAGAATGCAAGAGCTGCTCATGCCTGCGGAGTACTGAATGAGCACTGGTAGAATGTGACTCAGGAGAGGAATTTACGTTTGACGACAATTGATGGGAGCTTTTCTCTTTGGCTGATGCAACCTCGTCCCTCAATTTCTCTGCCTTCCTCTGTGGCTTTGAAGTGGGTTTTCTAGAACTCAATGACCCTGTCTTGTTTCCAGTTGGTCCAAACACAGGCCTAGCCTCTGAATCAGCAGCATTCGTTGACCTCAATCTGGGAGCTCCCGACATTTGTATAAGAAATATAGTTTCAGAACTCTCCAGACTGGCAATCACCCGAAGTATTCCAACACCAATCACCCCACAGTGAGTTTATAAATTTTTTTTTCAATGCTCCATTAGGAGGCAGTGAAATTCAATATGACCTTAATTCTTCATTTAGTTTAACGCTTTTGAAGAGAGAAGAAATGATAAAAAAAAAAAACCAGAGTCACTAGCAAATTTTAGCCAACATAGAGTGTGCAGCGCCTCGGCACCCACCTCTCTTAGAACAGATCTCAGATTTCTACCTCGAAAATGAGATAATTGTAGTCAAGGCTGCTTGGGGGCATCACTCAAAATCCTTAAATCACACAAATAGAAAGAGAGAGCCATCAGAAACTTGAAACTTAGAAGCAACCAACACACGCGACCGCATTCCTCTCACACCCCAATTAAATGTAAGAACAGAACACAGAAAACTTGAAGCCAGTACAATTCATCAGCATGACATCATCAAAGCCAGAAAGATGGGTTCACCTTTTGACCAAAGCTAGGGTTCAAATGGATCGAATAAAGGCTACATTCCATATTCATGTAAATTTCAAATGAGCTCCAGAAAAAGCCTCGAAACTCCATGACCATTCTTCATTGCCGAAAACAAGAGAGCTTTCCAACCTCAAAGGAAATGCAGGTGTTCAAACCGAGGCTCTCAATTTTTCAGTCGCCCCATATGGAAAAAGGACTGACACATTCCTTTCTTTGGAGTTACGATGCCAATTTCCCAGACAAACAGCAGAGAAAGCTTTCAGTGAAATGCGAGGAAAAGGGACTTCCTTTAGCAGTGAAACATAAACAAAAGCGTTGGAGAGAGAGTTGGGTCGGATGATCTAAACAACAAAGGTTGAAAACCAGAGAAGATTATTTGAGGGAGATGAAGTGAGAGAATCAAAGAGCGAATAAGCCAAGGAAGCGACTGAGAGTAAAGACTAAAGATAGAGTGAAAAGATTGGGTTTAACCCGGAAATCCGGTTCTTCCTGTAGGAATTTACCGGCACAGCCGGTGTATCGTATTTTGCTCACAAAAGATTAATAATAATAAATCAATTTTTATTTTGTAATTTGAATAAAAATTTCAAATATGATTTTAAATGCAGTAGTTTTTATTTCAACTATATATAAAACTTGTACTATAAAAAATTTATACTTGTTAATTGGATAAGTTTTCCTTTATTTTTTCACCTAACTTCCATGTTAAAGCCATTAAAAATTTATCTTATGTTATATTGTATAAAAAAAATTATATCGTCATGTTGTATAAGCTGCATTTGGCCAAACAAAAAAGCTCACACGCACACACATATATAAGTTGCATCAATAATTTTGTTGTCATGTTATATTGTATAAAAAAATTTCATTGGTAGTTATAGTAATCAGAAGATTCCTCTAAAATTTTTAATTTACCTGTATTATTTTCCAAATTAAGCTATTCCCCTCACCTAACGCTAACATATAGGCATTAGGATCACAGCTATATCAATTTTAAATGTAGCAAATAATTAATTTTGATTGTATATAAAACAATTAAGTGTGAATGTGAATAAATAATTGTAATTTAACCTAAGAAGCAATATGATTAGATTTAAACATGATTTAAATCCTTATCAGTTCGGCAAAAAAAAAATCCTTATCAGTGGATTTTTTTCAGTATTTTCAATGATTGACATACTTATCCTTATTACTAGCAACTCATTCTTGTAAGGGAAATACTTGGGCAAGCAAATGACCTGGAACTCTGTAGATCCTCTCAAACTTGGTGGAAGTCTTTTCTGTTTGGGCCAACCCGAAAAACAACCCTAACGGAAGAGCTTAAACGGGTAAGGAGGCGAGCTAAATAGGACGGGCTATAGCCACAGTCTTAGGTTGTCATTAAAATATAAACATAAAGAGTACATAAGAGTAAGCGGGTGTTGAGGTAAGCTTTTTTTACTGTAAAAAACACATTCAACAGTATTTATTTATAAATCAAGATAAAATCATTTACATATTTATCTCAACTTATATAAAAGTACTTCTCCATAATTCCGGTGTCAAGTAAAGGGAAGTGAGAGTCTCCGTCCACTCCCCATTTTGGTCTCGTCTTGGTCTCAGCGTCTCCGGTACTCCACTTCCACTCGTGCCCTCGCTGCCACTGTAGCCCACTCTTGCTTGTGCCGTCTTATTGCAATCATGCTCTTCGTCTTCGTGCCAGCCGTTCGTGAGTCGCCGGAGGCTTTGAAGCAAGCACCATGTCGTCCAATCATGCTCTGCTCGCAGCCTCAGGTCGTAGCTAGCCTTCTTCCATTTTCTTTTGGCTCGGTACAGGCACAATAGCAGTAACAAGCAATAAATAAATAAGTGGGTTGTTCCGTTATCCCCCCCAAAAAAAAAAACCAGTCTCAAACCCTCGTCTTTTTTTGTGGTCGTCGAGCTAGTGAATTCGAATTTGAGAGGTGTGAAGCTGAGGATGGAGAACATGGAGAACAAGAAGCAAGAGGAGATGAACAATCCTCTTTGTTTCTGACGGGTTTTGAGGCTGAGTAGCAGATGAATGAACATCCCAGTAATTGATGATCTGGCTTTACCATCTTGAGTACCTCACCGTTTGCTTCGTTTTCTTCCCCTACCACCCTCTCACCCTTTAAGCTTCTGGGTTTGTCTTCATCTTTTAGAAGACTTTTTTAATGGACTGATTGTTTTCTCTTCGGCAGAAAGGGGCAGAGTTATTGTATGGAAAAGTTTATTTACTCTCTAAAAGTACGTTTAACTCTATCTTTTTAAAAATGAGATAATCTCCTTCACATATTTACTTCGTTTACGTAAAAATATTTCGCTACCCCGTTAACATGATTTTGCATCCAAAAGGAATTGATGAATTACTCCGATTGAACTGGGAACGACAATAAACCAGAGAATTTTTGTTATTCGCCTGAACAGATGGCCGACTTGATCTTCTGTGGTGTGAAGCGTTTTAGCTTATTTGCAGCAGATGACCGAAACGGTAGTAATAAATGGATTAATTAATGAATTGTACAAACAAGTCAATGGTGATGGTGGCCATGGCAGTGGCAGTGGCACTGACATTGGATGTTGAAGTGAGGTACGGTGCTCCGAACATAAAAGCCAGAGAGTGCAATGTTGAAGTGACATTTGCTCCGAACATAAATGCCAGAGCAAGCCGACGCTATGCCTCAAATCCTCAAAATTAATATTAAAAATATCTATACATATCTAGGCTGCTAGGCTAAAAGGAGAGTAAGTAATTCGACCTTAAGAAATATAATTCTTTTCAAGTATATTTTTCACTTGGTAACTTATATATCTTTAAGTCACATAGTTAAATGCTTTTTCGATAAAATTTTGATCAGTTAGATCATAAATCACTCATTAATGGTATCCCCATATTGATAATAAGATTTAAACTCAAACCTTTATTGGTTATGAGTCAATTCTTTACTAACTACATCAACTTTAATTAGTAAATACCCTTTTAATCTTTAATATAGAATCCATTGACTTCATTAATGAAGCTAGTTAAGTCAATTAATCATGATAAATATGACATTTTTCTAAAAAACCCTTATTTATAATGGTATATTTATTTTTTTTTTTTTGCCCAACATATAATGGTATATTTAACTTCAACTACTATTGTAAAAAAGAAATAACCCATCGCCATCACCTTATTTGGAGGGAGTATTGATGGGGACAATTTGTCCTAGAATGATAAAATTAAAAATAATGTTTTACAGTTAAAATTAAGATTAAATCTCCAATTAATCTTACGTTGAGAAATAGAGGGGTGAAACTTGTTTTTTCTCCCATGAAAACTTCGTCCATCAACTTGATGACTCATTGGCTCTACAAATATTGATGGTTCTTTTTTTTTTTTTTTGCCAGATACAAATATTCAAACAAATATGAAATATTAGTGGTTCGATGGCATGATAAAAACCCATTGCTTTTAAATCAGTAAAGTTCTTATCTAATCTCCTTTGGTCTCATCTTCGCTTTTTGTATTACTTATTGACATTTTATTCTGTCCTCTTTGTAAACATCGCTATTACTACGTCTTGTTTTAAGTTCAAAATGGAACTAAACCGAATGACTTTGTATCTTCTCCATTTATGAATATAAAAACCTATATCTCATAATTAAAGACAAGACCCACTTCTCTAACTTTTTAAATGCAATATCTATATAAATGTTACATTTTGTGAATTTGAAAACATTTGAAACAACAGGTGCCAATCACTCTATGTATTTTATTAAATGACTACTAGTTTTGAAAGTAACACTTCAACAATGCTGATTTATACAACTCCCTAAACATCTGGCATAAAAATCTACCTAAACAAATTTTCATGCATTAAATAACAAAGTTTGAGTGCAAGTTAATTGACCAAAATTATCCATTCTGAGGTTTATAAGGAAATATTTTTCAGTAAATAACAAACTAGTTGCACATGTAGTTTTATGAAATATGAAATAAAAAAACATATTTCCCCAGGAATTCCATCCCAGTTAAGATCCATCTGTTCAGCTCTGCCCTTAAAAGAAGAGCTAAAGAAACACAAACCAAGAAGCTGCATCCCAAAATAATTGTGAATACATAAGCTTATGAGGATATATTACATGACATGATATTTCTCAGCCTCAGTTGAAATCAACTCTATATTCATTCCTACTACTTCTAATCCGTCTCAAACAGGTCAAATGGACTAATGGAGTAAAATCCAAATATGCCCACCTGCTGTTTTGCTAAGAGGCTACATTGAGGATGAGGAGAAAAGGGAAATAGGGTTGGAGAAGAAATATACGAAATCTATCAATTAATTTATACGGATACAACCACTTCATACCTGAATGATGTATTCAGCAAGGCTTAATTTCACCCATGCTTAAAAGAGTTCGAGCTGACTCAATCGCTTTCTCACCCCCAAGGTCGGAGGCATCTTGGGTTAATTCTTCAGAGTCCGCTGACCACTGAGCAGAATTTTCTCGGTTTTGCTGTGAATCAGTAATCATGAGTTGCAAATTGTTTGATGAGCCAGGGGCAGCAGTAGCAGCCACAAAAGGAGAACTTGGAGGGCCATGTCGTTTCTTGGGCACAGGCTTGTCGTGGTTATGTGCTCCTTTATATGTAACGATGATAGCATTAGGATCATCTACTGCAGTTTCAATTTGCTTACGGACTGGACATCCAGCAGACGTGCATCGATAGTAATTTCTGAAAATTAAGAAGTTGATAAAAGAAAGAGGATTAGAAGCCCACTTAAGAGAGAAGAAAGAAACAAGGTAGGTGGGGATTTTGAAGGAAAATAGAAAATAACATAATGAGAGCATTCATTGCTTGAAGAAAACATCAGCTTAGATCATTATTGCTTCATCACTGAAACTTAGTCTACCCTTCTCTCATGACAACTAGGTAGTAGCTCCACTTAGCAAAGAAGAAAGTAATGGACTACACCACCAAAAATACAACTTTGACTCCAGAAGATAAGAAATCTTGTATCTCCCTGTGTTAAAAGGGTTTAACCTCTCATTATTCCGACTATAGGATCCAAATAATCATTGAAAAGGTGGGAAAATGTAACCTAAGCATGCAAAAAAGTTTATAAAAATAATTTATACTTAGCCGCCAGGTTGATTTGTTTAACATACGGCTTTATATGTTCCACATCCAAACTTACTAAACTTGCTGGTACCTAACATAGCTGCAAGGTGAAAATACATCTACAGGCCACAAGTATGCATATGGTAGCTTCCATGCCATGGCAGCATGGTGACTTCTGGTCTTGGACTATTCGTTGCCAGGCTCAATTCACAAAACTGGTTGCAAATGACCTTGGTTCTTTGTTGTCCTTGTTAAATAACTGATTCAACAAGAGCATCCTAGCTTTCAACATAAAAGGTGTGGACTAGGTCTTTCCAAGAATGTTTGGCTGTGTATTGATGAATAATGTAGCGTTACCAGACAGGCATTAGAATGTTGAAAGTGTATTTTGTCCAAAGAATTGCTTAATAACCAAGCATAGCAGAGGAGGTTTTTCAGCTATTCAGTAAACCTATGATATGGAGCTTCCACTTCAGGCATAAGAAAGAATAAATGAAAACATTTGCATTTTCATAATAAATTTGAAATCAAAATATGTCTTTACCATCAATTGATGAATACAACTATGAGATCTGTCATCTAAGCAATCCCAAACACATAGGATATTCATCAATGAGGATCAGCAGTCAGAACTTAGAATCTTGCTCACTTGTCAAAAGACTGCTACGAGGAAAAATAATACAGGTTCTTTCAGCTTTGAAGTACTGGCTCAAGGTTCCCAACCCACCTCCCCAAAACATATACCAAAAGGGGGGAAATACCAAAACAACTAAGAATAAATAGTTAAATACACTATATTGAAAGTAGGCAAAGAGACAGGCTCCAACATTCACAAAGATACCTGCAATATCTTCGTCTTTCTTAAATCTATTTAAAATCGTCTAAATACACCATTAGATTAAGTAAAATTAGAGTTTCACCATCTTGGTTTAGACTTTAGATATATTAATAATAATTAGAAATATCAAACATGAAACATGAGGAAGAAAATAAAAACAAAACAGAAATAAAAAGCATAAAAATGTGGATATGTACCTGGGATAGGAATTTCCCCTGACCATTTTCTGTCCATACTTGCGCCATCGGTATCCATCACCTGATATCCCAACATCCCCTGCTGCATGTACAACATACTTAGATTTCTTTCCAAGTTCCACATGCAAGTCCAAGTTTGTTAAGTCACCATTCTTCACTCTGGTAATCAAATTAAAGAAGACCATTAAACCAAATGCTAACAAAACTTTCAAAATGAGATTCCAAAAAGAGCTTATTGTCTAACTTTTACTTCTAAAGGAAATTATTTGATGGGCAAACTTGCCTTCTTTTCAGCTCAGGTTCATCAACATGCTCCACCTTCAGAATAACTTTACCATTCTCACTAAGACCAGATGAATTTTGCCGTTTCTTATCAGCACTGCATGGTAAATCTTGCAGAGGTTCTTTCATAGAAGAGGTTGGATCTGCATCCTTGGCCACTCCACTGGGCTGTTCTGGAAGATTTGCTTCGGCAGTAGGTTCATCAGATGGCGTGAACTTAACTTCCCCAGTGGTGTTAGTATTAGTCTTCCGTAGTGGCTCATGACTGTGTTGACCTTTATAAATAATCTCTATCATATGCCCTGAATGATCGCAAAATTCAATCTTCTTTGCACTACACCCTGAATGAGTACACCTGTAATAGCTTCGAAAACCAGTTGGACTCTTCACTTGCTTCTGACCATACTTGCGCCAGTTGTATCCATCAGACGCAGATGCCCTTGCAACATTGACAGCTGAAAAAGGTTTACCACCTGAAGAATTTTTCTTGCCTGCCCCCATAGCGTGTACATTATTAACGTTCTGAGGGTATTGTCTTTGTTCTGATACAGTTGAACAATGAACAGATGATAAAGATTGTGTAACAGAAGATGGTGATAGTGCAGACAACAAAGTTGGATATACAGACAGCGCAAGTCGATCTTCTGTTTGATTCTGAGCTCCCTGGACTGTTTCTCTTACAATAATTTTCATGTTTGAAGGTCCATTTGGCTCCTGAGAAAGGACGTTAATTCATAAACTGGCCTATTTTAGAGCACAAGAAACTAGATATAAGTAGATTATATGTACGTGCTTTATAATGATGCAAACTCACTAATTGCTCATACACTAGATATAAGTAGATTACATGTAGATAAAGATGCTTCCTTCGATTAGGTTAGACGTGATCATCAAGAAAGCAACCAAATAACTAACTGCTCATACACATGGGCTTCCCGACTGTTAGAATTTACAACGACTATAAGAAAGTTACTTTCAGTGATAAACAATTTTAATTTACCATTGGATATGTAAACCATGACCATCCACAGATAAGGTGACCAGTATATCAGATAGTGTAGTGTAGCTCGTAAACCACATGGAGGATCAGTGTTGACAGCAAAGCCAAAAATAGATTATCACAAAAGAAAATGCTCTAACCTTACTTTCATCTCTGTCATCAATCCTCGAAGTAGAGCTGGCCTGTAAATCTGCGGCTCACACCACACATTTCACTATCCTTAAAAAGAAGACATGAAAGCGAGAAAAAGGAAAAATTTTAAGACAGCTCGTAAAAAATGAAGCTTACCAGCACTCTCACCGGCCACCGCCGATTCAACCGAAGTGGGCATAACTAGGGTTTCTGCAGCAGATTCTCGCGGCTCAGCCTCCTCGTTCGGCGGTTTACAATTCCGTAACTCGCCCGAAGGTTCTTGACAGGCTCGTTCCCGGTGCTTCTTCTCTTCATTATCATCGTCGTCGTCATCACCACCATCATCATGATGCTGTCCTCCACTTTTATTACGACCCTGTCGCCTATCCTCCGGTTCTACAGGACGATCAAGGGTTGGGATTGGAGGAGGCCGGAGAGCGTGAAGCTCAGGCATGGCCGCATAAGGGATGGTACGGAAGAGAAAGGAGAGCCTTTTTATAGGGTCCGATGTGTGACTGTGAAGCGGCATGGTTTTTGGTTTCGTGGAAGCAACGAGAGACTAAGGTGAGTGTTGAACTGTGTGTTGTGTCGTGTCTTTGACTGCCATTGACCCTCCCAGAGAGCTTTGCTTTGAACAGTTAAATTGAAAACGGCCGCCGTTAAATTGGCCGCTACCGTAACGGCGAGGTCCCAGGGGTTTGGTTGACCTTGGAGGATGGGAGTTGACAGAGGTATGACCCAGTGAGTGAGATGGATTCTTCGGGTCGGACCAATTCATTTTTTTTAATAAAACTTTAGGCAGGGTTGGACTCACCCACAAATTAAGAGTAGGGCGAAATCTCCCTTCCTCTTAGGTCATACCAATGTTGGACAGGGCGAGCCGTCAATTACCCTCAGGCGTTTACCTAAGCACCCAGGAGCTATGATGCCTCCCCAAGCACCATGACTGGAACCATAACAAAATGACCTTCCCCGGTATCGAACCCTCTCCCTTTGATGAGAGTGTCCAATACCTTTGCCAACTGCACCCACGGACAATGGGTCGGACCAATTCATTTATTAAAGTGGTTTTTGAAGGAAAATGAGAAGGCGCCTTCCTTATTTGGGCCCATCTACACAACTATAGTGACATGGTCTTCTTTTTGTGTATCCATGATTCATTAATTTTACCACCTATTATTATTAATTTTACCTTAACATTTAATTTATCCTTAGATACACTACATTAGGCTTTTTGTGTAACTATGATTCATCTTACCATGGATGTAACTCAGACCAAACTTGTTCATCTTAATAATTATGTGATTAGCATTAATTAATTAGTGGGAATGTTTAATATTCTTCTTTTAAGTGAATACCCGTACTGAAATGCTGAGGTTTGGCCAAATAAGGGTTAAGGTCAAATTTTATTCTAGAAATTAGCTTGAAAGTTTTTATATTAGAGTAAATTTATCCTGAGTCAACGTTGACGGTTAAACCATTAATTTTGATCGTTAGATGTACTAATCTGGCACATTCACCTCCCACCTTATCATCCATGTCACTTTACCATATGCTTAGACTGTTCCTCATAGACCAGAGCACGCCATCGCCATTCTCCCACCTCATCCCTTATCACCATCTCCACCCCCAACTCCCCCCAAGAAGCATAGACCTCTTCACATTCTTGTGTCGGATCTGCTGCTAACGATGGCGCCGATAAGTACGGAAGGAGAAGTTTGAGGAAGGAAAAAGCTTGACCATCATCTTTAGTATATTCGAATACATTCTAAAGATAAATATTAAAGTATGTAGTGCCTCATTCGAATGAAACCTCATCTTCAAGATATTCAAATGCATTCTAAAAATGAATATTGGAGTATACAGTGTCTCATTCGAATGATGCACATAATTCATTTGAATGAATATTAAAAAATGTAATACTCAGTTTTGAAAACGGAAAACATCATTAGAATGAGGCTCATATCCATTCGAATTACATATATAAGTTTTAATACTCATCTCTATAGTTCATTCGGATATGTTAAACATAAGAATATTGAATATTTTAATACTTATCTTGAAGTTCCATTGAATGAGCTTATGAATCAAGTATTATGTTAACTTCAAATAGTTGTAACTTCTTCATTTTAACTCCAAATTTGATAAATGACCTATTCCTTGAAAGCCCTTTAACCTACTTTTAAATGAAACAAAAAAAATTCCTAAAGCTACTGTCTTCCAAAAGATATGATAAGCAAAGTGAGAAAAGATCAATCACGAAGTGTTAAATTTGACCATCAAGTTTTGAAATTCATATCTCCTCCATATGAAATGCTTTGAGATTGTTCTTGGTATCTATGAACCACATTATGAGTCTAATTTCATAGGAAACAAGTTTCACATCATTCGAATACGTGGTTTAAAATATATCATCAAAATACTGAACATATATCATAAATAGAGTGATATTGTATTGATAAGCATGTGATAAATAGATGAAGCCTTGTTTCCATGGGCTTATTCAGTAATAAATTGATTTACACACAAATCCTTTTAAATGAAAGCCTCGACATACTCATTTTACTTCGAGTGTGAAGTAGTTCATTATCAGAGTCCAACCATAAACAAAAAAAAAATGTTGATATACAGTTATAATAGATTGACATACATCTTTACATACTGTTGATATCTTATTTTTAAGTCATTTTTAACATATTTTGTATATATATAAAGGAAAACCTTAAAAATCATTAGATGCACCTTAAAACTTAACAACTTTTCAAGTTTATCCATGTTTGATATCCACTGTAAGTCTGTAACACATTTATAAGGCAGATATAAGAAATTTTATCTAGTCCTATTTATAAGTCACTTTATAAGTTTTTATATGAATGCACAATTTCACCATTCATTTATTATGTGTTAACCCTTCTCTTATGTTCTATAGTGGATATTAAATAAGGAAAAGTTGAAAAGTTAAATTTTAAGGTAGAGATGATGTGACTTTAGGTTTTTTAGTCTCTATAAAATATGTTGGAAGCTACTTATATATAAAGATCAAATGAGTATTATTTTGCAAGAACCTTTACACTACCTCCTATCTTTGTTGTCTAATTTAAAATAATTAAAAAAGTAATCTGCTTAACTTGATACATTATACAAATATTTATTATATTTTAAAACTAGTTAATGCGATTTTATATTAAGTAGCCAACTTATTGCATATTATCATGATTTATGTAAAATTGTGAGTAATCAAATACATCTCTCTCACCCTTTTACCATCACTTTCATTCCATTCACAACCTCCTTACTCTCTTTTTGAGATTAGTTGATGATCTATAATAGTATTAGGAAGACTGGTTAACCCGTTGCAACATATGGGTTAGAAAAACCCCAGCCCAAGTTCATCGATTTGCCAACTCGTCACTTATTAT
>JANTPZ010005680.1:0-13170 GCA_025593235.1 Vachellia pachyceras
AGCGCCCTCCCTCGCAGATATTGTCCCTGTTTGCAGCCGTAGCCAAGAGCATGGTTTTGTTCCTCTGGGTGCAGCCGTAGCCACCCAGAAAACGCGTCTACGAGGGGAAGGTATCCACACCCTTATAAGACATGCTTCGTTCTCCTTCCCAACCGATGAAGGTATCCACACTCTTGGCTACGGCTGCAAACAGGGACAATATCTGCGAGGGAGGGCGCTGGGATGTTACAAGTGGTATCAGAGCCAGGCCTCCGGTCGGTGTGCCAGCGAGGACGCTGGGCCCCTATGGGAGGTGGATTGTAAAGTCCCACATCGGTTGGGAAGGAGAATGAAGCATGCATTATAAGGGTGTGGATACCTTCCCCTCATGGATGCGTTTTCTGGGTGGCTACGGCTGCACCTAGAGGAACAAAACCCTGCTCTTGGCTACGGCTGCAAACAGGGACAATATCTGCGAGGGAGGGCGCTGGGATGTTACACCGCACAGTATGATACTGAAAGTTGTTTAAGTTAATAAGAGTTAACATAAGATGTAGACATGACTTCAAAGTAAAAAACCACAAATTGGCAATAACGGGAAGGTAGATATCCGTCCATCAGTATTCTAAATGTTTTTTTTTTTTGAGCAAATCAGTATTCTAAATGTTAAAGTGGACTTCCAATTAGCAAAAATTTGTTTACAGGTTTACAATGTAACCTTGCTGTCTTTTTCAACAGCAAAAACCAACCTTGGACAAGTAAGAGCGTGCAGCCTCAACTGCATTGGTGGACCAGGATGCCCCAAGAGATTTTCTGATCAAAAACCCAAACGCCCATGCAGGCAACAATCCTAATAATGCTATTGTGTAACTAAAAGCAGCGGATAAGAATGGGAATCTGAAACACCAAAGATTTCACTCTTAGATTTGCAAAGTAGAAAAAGTCAAAGCAATTTGGCCAAGAACTCGCCTCGTGAACTTTACAATATCAGTTTGCGTTCTTGACTTCAGGTTTAACGTCAAAAATGGATAAAGTGCAATGCAATATCTCACCTACAAAACCCAGGAGAGAGGAGAGCAGATCATTTAAGTGAAGGCAAGGTAGCAAAATCTAAGCTAAATATGTATAAAGTTCAAATCACCTTTTCTGGAGACCTCTTAAAAACCTCAAGGGAATTGTATGAACCGATAGTGTCCAACCTGGTGAAAACTTGCTATATTAGCTATCAAAATGTTTGATTCATTAATTCAAACAACACCTTCGGCCTTGGCCCATGTAACCCCCAAGACCCTACCTACCTAAACTTTCTAGAATAAAAAACACTTTTGACCATGCAGGACAAATGCTTTTGGTTAACATGATTTTGAAAAAAGCATTTAATTCATTAATCATTTCCTCTCGCAGGATGCTCATGCAATTTCCCATGCCAATAGCCACATAAATTTAACTCACGAACACAAAAGTAACAACTGCTTGGTAATACTTTTGGCCAAGAACGAGGTATGGTTGACTCATGTACCAACATCCAGTTTTTGTCTTTTTCAAGCAAATAAGAAAAGGTTTGCCCTATGCAGACAAGTATTGAAATTAAGGAAATTCATTCATGATTAGGGCAAGAGGAATCTTGGGATAAATGTGACAGAACATGTCTGACTTGAAAATATTATTATACATAATCTTGTAGATTTGCTAACAGCAAAACCAACAAATTATTTTCTCAAACACATCTGAAACTCTAAATAGTTGCTTATTTTTTATGTGAGCCAATCCTTTTGTAAGCTTGTCTACCAGGGAAGTCAACATACTTTGACATGTGTTACTCTAAAAGTAGGGTAATTTATTACATCAAAGTTTTAGATGTCTAAACACTAGTGTTACTAGCCACATACGAAAGATTTCGCATCCACTACAGTTAATGATAAGTATTTTCCGGAAAATGGGAGATTTTGGCCAATGTGCCGAAATTTGGTGTTTTGGCCGTACAACTCATTAGATAAAAGGTTATATCAAACAAGGTGTTAAAAGGCTAAAGTAGCTTAGGATGCAAAATGGAAGAAGTAGATGTAAAAGGACACACCAGTAGTACAGGAATGTCAGCATTTTGCAATTCCACTTCGATGAAAACAACCTGCAGAGCAAAAGAAAAGGGAAGAATACAATAACTAGGTCAGCACACAGTAAAAGAGAATTGAAGAGATGCAGGGGAAGGGTGCAAATATGAAAGAGTAGAAATTAAAGGGGTGGATGAAGAATTCAAACTAAAACAAAGACAAGAATATGAGTTAAACATTTGAAAAACACAACATGCTAATTCAGAAGATAGGTGTGGTATCGCATCTAACACACTAGAACAAATATTGTTGTTTCTACTTTCTAGGCTCAGGTTTGGCAAAATTGAATGATTTAGAAGCATATGTGCGCAATATAACAGCTATTTCTAGATTGACCAACAACAATCTGATAAGTTGGAGATGCTTTAGGGAAATTCAAGAGCTTGAGACTTTTTAACATATTCTGATTTGTTAAATTATAATCTAAAAGCTAACCTTTGATACAGACATACAGTATATCAAGTATTACCAACTTGAAAATGAAACTAACCATTTGTCAAGCTGTCAAACTCACAGACATTTTGCCAAGAGCATCGTAGCATAGAATTTACCTTATGATTAATCTGTTCTTCTAATGAAAATAACTGTCCACGCTCCCAATCCTAGCAACAGAGCTCTGCGTTAGCATGCACGCAACTATATAGAAACAAATAGTAGTACTGCATCCTTCATATAAACGTAATTAATGTCCCTTCATTGTGTGAGAGATGTGGCCAATAGCTGATGAGTAAAAATTTGAACAAGAAGCATATCAGTCGCGGTTTCATGTCAAGTAACGAGATTGAAAAGGATGGGTTTAAGTTTAATAGTCTAGGTTTTAACTCAACTTCTCAAGAAGAGAGAACAATACCTTGCATTGCACTTTGCGGACCTATGAAATCCAATCTTGCAGTTGAAAAGGATGCCGAAATATTGTTCTATCTTCATAATAATACCTTCAAGTGTGAGAGAAGATCGTGGAAATCAAGAACGTTTTGACTTTGAGGGATAATTTATTAGTCTTCCCTTTCCATGTGCTTCAATAACGCAGGAGAAGTCTTGTAAATAGATAAGTTGATTAACTCCCATACATGCTTGCATCAAATCTATCGATTCATTATAAAAAAAAAAACTGAATCTTTTTAAGAATTTATACCTAAATTTCAATCCCATAGATAATTTCTCGGATGATTCTTAAGTTTTAACAGATTTCATATTATATAAATTGATAACTTTTTGTGTGTTTGTTAATACTATTGGTCAATGACAAGTAGGTTGTGAGACCAAATCAGAT
The DNA here is from genome assembly GCA_025593235.1 of Vachellia pachyceras. Taxonomy (NCBI): domain Eukaryota; kingdom Viridiplantae; phylum Streptophyta; class Magnoliopsida; order Fabales; family Fabaceae; genus Vachellia; species Vachellia pachyceras. The sequence goes on from JANTPZ010005680.1 coordinate 3,364, forward strand.
GGACTCCCTCATAAATATCAAAAATTCCAAATTCATTTATGATCACAGCCGAGAGCATGTTGCAGTTATACATCTATGTGCCCGTCATGAAAACGATTAAAATCTAGTACAGGCAACTGCGGTGCTCGTGGCTTTGATCTTTAATGTTAGAGGATCCAGGTTAGTGATGATAATAAATTAATAATATTATCAACAAATAAAAGACTTAGAATGCTTTATGAGATTAGTTTATCACAAATGATCTGGCAAAGCCAATTTTTTGGCCTTCAAAGGCTCATAGTATAGTGTGTGGCCGGAGAAGGTAAAGTAGAAACCGGTAGGCTTTTTTATTGTAGCTACCTGCCGCACAATGTGAGGCCTTCTCCTAGGAATTGAATTTCTTATGAACGATTTTATTTGGGGAGACAAATTTATTGATCCATCCAGTTTATCTTTATTTTTAAATCAGACACCATGCTTTCAATTTTTCATCATTACGATTCACCCCTTATAAAATTCATTATCATAAAATGAGCCCTCATAAGTCATTAAAGAGAAATGCGTGTAGTCGTTGGTGGCCGGAATCTCGGAGCACGCAAGTAATTATCCATTCACTCTGTTTCGTGCACATCCTCAAGATCTCCAAATTCATGCCCCTCTAAGTCACGATGCTAATCCAATTTCCATTACTAATTTTTGCCCCATTTAAAAAAAAAAGCAGGCATAATACGTGGATTTCGTCGAGATCTTGCGTGAGGCTTTATGATATAGATAATAGATGATCCTGCTAATATAGTTAGCCTCTGGTGCATCAAAGAAAGCTCTGTTTTATTGGCTTGAAAACAGAGCATAATGAGAACAAGCTTCCGACTGCTATTCTTTACACATCTTCGGGTCTACTCTTTCTCTATTATGCGTTAATGTGATCTCAAACCTGTGAGGCTCACTTGATGGGGGCAGAACGACAACGTCAATGCAAAGAATTACCATCTGCAGCCTCTAAATCCACAATGAACATGCAGATGAAATTTCAAAGTAAATGATGTATGTATGGATGTATGTGTTTAACGTCTTAGCATTAAAATGTGAGCTTTCCTTGATTATCAAAATGCACAGGGTTTGTGATGAACGCTGTGCATCTGAATAATCCTTTTGATTGTTTCTCATTTACTCATCGGAGAATACAATCACCGTCACCATTCTACTGGTTCAGTCCATCTTTGCTCATATTGCAGAGAAACCAACAAAGACAACACTATTGGTCTAAAGGGCCTGACTCATATTGACCCAACAACATATATTTTTGTCAAGCTAATTCCTACACTCCCCTCAAGTTGAAGCTTGAAGAAATCTAAAGCATTCAACTTGCTAAGTAACCTACTTTGAACATTTTTGCTAACAGCTTTAGTAAGAAGATCTGCCTCTTGATTAGTAAATTTAACATGTCTCAAACTAATCATTCTGTTTTGCAATTTCTCTCTAACAAAATGTAGGTCAATCTCAATGTGCTTGGTTCTTTCATGAAAGACAGGGTTGTTGGCAATGTGGATCACCGCTTTGCTGTCACAGTGGACCTCCACAGGTTGCTGGTGCTTTATGTTCAATTCCTCCAGGAGTCCTTTAGCCCACACAACCTCTGAAACTGCTGATCCAAGGGCCCTATACTCTGCTTCTCCAGACGATCTTGAGACTGTCGCTTGCTTCTTGGTTTTCCACACAATGAGTGATCCCCCTAGCTTCAAAAGATAGCCCGTTACAGATCTCCTGGTGCTTGCGCAAGCCCCCCAGTCTGAATCGCAAAAACATTCAAGTCCAAGTTTCCCTTTTGAGCTGATAAGGATGCAAACACCTGGACTTTGTTTCAAATAACGCACAACATTAAGAGCCGCTGCCATATGAGCTTTGGTTGGGCAATGCATGTATTGACTTAGTCCCTGTACAACAAAGCAAATGTCAGGCCTAGTAACAGTCAAATACATCAACCTCCCTATTAGCCTCCTATATTTTTCAGGTTGCTTTAAAAGGTCTTCTTTTCTATCCTTTCCTTCCTCATATGCTCTTAATCTTAGATTTGGTGTCATTGGCAAATTGAGTGGCTTGCATCCACTCATACCTGTATCAGAGAGTAAATCCAACACATATTTTCGCTGTGACAAGGCAATTCATGTCTTAGACCTAGCTATTTCAATTCCTTAAAAATACTTCATATCTCCTAGGTCTTTAATCTTAAAATTTTCATGCAAAAAAGTCTTTACCTCATGAATTCTGCTATCTGAGCTACCAGTGACAAGTAAATCATCAACATATACTAGTACCAAGACAATATCATCATCAAACATTTTAATAAAGAGAGAGTAATCATGTTTACTTTGTTTAAAACCACCTTGAACCAATGATGTGGATAGTTTTTGATTCCATTGCCTTGAAGCTTGCTTCAAGCCATACAATGATTTTTTCAGTCTACACACCATATTCTCCCCCTTACTTGGAAAGCCCTGAGGTATGGACATGTAGACTTCATCATCTAAATCCCCCCGCAGAAAGGCGTTATTCACATCCATATGAAATACATTCCAATTATTGACGGCTGCAATTTTCAAAATAATCCTCACAGTGGCCATTTTAATCACTGGTGAGAATGTATCATGGTAGTCTATCCCCTCTCGTTGTGTATAGCCTTTTGCTACTAAGCGTGCTTTATATTTATCTACTTCTCCATTTGACTTATATTTAACCTTAAAAACCCATTTATTTCCTATTGCTCTCTTTTCTTTAGGGAGTTGCACTATGTCCCATGTTCCATTATTCTCTAAAGCTTCTATTTCTAGATTCATTGCCTTAATCCATTATGGGTTCTTTATTGCCTCCTCATAACTACGTGGTTCCACAATAGAGTCCGCATTCATCAGAAAACAGAAATGTGAGGGAGATACATGACCATAATCTAAGTAATTCGCAATTGGGTATAAACAGTTACCTCCCTTTGTATATGTAGTCCCTTGGGCAGCCAAATTGCACACATAATCCTTGGCCCAAATTGGAGGCCTTTTATCCCTCTGAACACGTGTTATTGGAGGGGGAATTACAGTTGGATCTCCCAAAAGGTGTTCATCATGCTGGGCAGGAGGCACTGCATCTCCTCCTTCCTCTTGAGGATGCTGTGAGGAATTTTTGTTGCTGTAGAAATTTGTTCCAGCAGAGGATTCACCTTCAAAGGCATCAAAATAAAACATATGTTTGAAATCCTTTTGCACTCCCCCTTGGACAGTAGGCATGCTATCCTGGAAAGGAAACTTATCCTCAAAAAAAGTAACATGCCTGCTGACCAAAAACTTCCGAGAACGGAGGTCAAGCAGCAAAAAACCCTTCTGACCAGCAGGATAGCCCAAAAACACACAAGGATGAGAACGAGGTTGAAACTTATCATGCACAACAAGGTTAGTGTCATATGCCAAACAACCAAAAACATGCAAATTATTAAAGATAGGGGCAGATCCATAAAGCTTTTCATAAGGTGTTTTAAAAGAAAGAATGCGTGAGGGTATACAATTAACCAGATAGGCAGCCATTTGAACGCATTCACCCCAATAATGGATAGGGATGCCAGAATGTATAATCAAACTACGTGATATTTGCATTAGAGTGCGATATTTACGCTCAACTATACCATTTTGTTGAGGGGTATAAGGACACGTTGTTTCATGGAGAATCCCCTTCTCCAAAAAAAGAGCTTTTAAGGTAAGGTTGACAAATTCAGTACCATTATCGGTACGAACACGTTTGACATGAGATGAAAATTGATTTGCAACATAGGCAAAAAAATTCTTAATATGTACTACCACATCAGATTTATGATGCATCAAGAAAATCCAGGTGGCCCTGGAAAAATCATCCACAATGGTAAGAAAGAATTGGTGTTCTTGATATGTAGGTGTCTTATAGGGACCCCACACATCCATGTGAAGTAAATCAAAAATAGCTTTAGATTTGATGCAACTGGGTGAAAAAGGCAACTTTGTTTGTTTAGATTGTACACAAACATCACATGGTTCATTTGGAGTATACAAATCAGATACTATGCTCAAATGTCTCAAAACTGAATAGGGTGCATGCCCTAAACGATGATGTAACAACCGTACATTATTTGACTCATGAGTACCAATGTTTGCATTCAAAACAGAAGGAAAATTAGAAGGCAAAACAACAGAAATAGCAAGGTTACTGTTATTATCATATTGCAGGATATAGAGTCCATCAACTAATCTACCAGTCGCCTTCATCTTTCCACCCCGAAGACCCTGCATCAGGCAACAATCAGGAAAGAATGCAACCAAACATTGCTGCTCTTTAGTCAATTTAGAAACAGATATTAAGTTGAATTTCAATTTTGAAGCATATAACACATTATCCAATTGAAAACCGTTTGAGAAATGCACTGTCCCTATGTGTGTAACTCGTATCCTATCACCATTTGGAATTCTAATATTGGCAATAGGTCCAGTGCATACATCATATTTATCAAGTAAGTGCAAGTCACTAACTAAATGTGTTGTGGCTCCAGAATCAATTACCCAGCTAGCATGTGCATTTTTACAAGAAGGAGGAACAACCAAACCTGTACCAGTGAGGGCATGAGCTCCAACCCCTGCATCTGCATCCTTCCTCAAGAAATCAATTAGCCTCTCATATTGTTCTTGAGTCAAGGTAGGGGTCACCATATTTGTTGTGGTTTTAGCTCCTTCTTTACTAATTGACTGGCTCAGATTGATTGTATCATCTGCACTTTTACTTTTATTCCCTTTGAACTCAGAAGGGAAGCCTACAAGGTGCCAACATTTCTCTTTCACGTGACCCTTCCTGTGGCAATGTGTGCACTCTGGTGGTGTTCCACCTCTCCCCTTTCCTTGACCACGACCTCTTCCCTTTGTAGCCATGGCCATACCATCTATTGCAACATTTTTTCCAGAACTCACAATGACCCTCTGTGCCTCATCTTCTGTAATCATGGCAAATGCTTGATTGATACTAGGAAGAGGACTCATCAACAGAATTTGACTCCGAGCTGCAGCAAAAGATTCGTTTAAACCAACAAGAAACTGGAGAAGCTTCTGCTGCTGGGTATGCTCTACATAAACCTTGGCAGTCTCACACTTGCAAGAAGGCAGCGGAAGAATTGCAGACTGCTCTTCCCATAGTTCTCTCAGTTTGGTATAATAACTAGAGATCGTGGATGATCCTTGACGTAGGTCAGAAATCTCTCAATGAAGAGTAAAGATGCGAGTTCCTGTTACCTTATCGAAACGCTCTTTAAGATCAACCCATATTGACCTCGCATCCTGGAAAAATATCAAACTATTTTGGAGCTCTTGAGAGATGGTATTAAGGATCCAAGACAAGACGATGGCATTGCATCTGTCCCATTGGTCTCGCAGGTGTTCTTCCTGTTCATCTCGGGTGCAGGTTCCATCAACGAACCCCAATTTGTGCTTCCTCTATAGAGCCAGCCGCATTGCTCGGCTCCAGATCGTGTAATTTGCGCCCCATGTGAGTGCTTGAGTGACAATAGGTGTCCCTTGCAAGTCAGATGGGTGAAGATAAAGAGGATGATTAAATCTCACCATAGGAGCACCGCCGTCGTTCCCATCTTTCTTCTCTGCCATGTGCTGTTTGTTGAAGAAAATCTGTAGCTAAGGGTTTCGCTGGGTCGTCGTTTGCGTGAATTGGTTGAAGAATGGAGTATTCTTTCAGGTCTTTGACACGTCATTTGCGTGAATGGACTGAAGAAATAATTCCCAGATTCGGACTCGTACTGTCAAGAATGGGTCTTGATCCTACACAGGGACCCAATAATTTGTGGGGTTAGTGGAAAAAACAATTCCTTCCCCTATTCTTGTTTTTCATTTGTCTTTGATGGTGGCTTGTTGCAGCATCAAAAGAGTGGATGGATTAGGATCTCAACCTGGCTCTGATACCATGATGAACGTTGTGCATCTGACTAATCCTTTTGATTGTTTCTCATTTACTCATCGGAGAATACAATCACCGTCACCATTCTACTGGTTCAATCCATCTTTGCTCATATTACAGAGAAACCAACGAAGACAACACTATTGGGCCTAAAGGGCCTGACTCATATTGACCCAACAACATATATTTTTGTTAAGCTAATTCCTACAGTTTGGTTAACACTTTCTTTTGTTGAATCCATTACTTTTCACCATCATGTGTAAATACATATGCGTTGATTTTTAAGCAAGGAGGTGTTTGAGTAAATTTTAGTCAAATGGTTGAATGAGAAAAAGATTTGCCAACAACGAAGAGAATAAAAGACCTGGGCTACTGCGATTAACTTATGATGAACAATGGAATTTTATTGATAAAATTGCTTGTGTAGAGCGAGATGTGGGTGACTGATCTGTGAAGATGAACCAAGGGTTATAGAGCTCGAGAGAGGGAAACGGGAGTAGAAGAGTGCGTACGAAGTGACAATAACATGAGATACTCCGAAGATAAATAAGTAGTCTTTATGGTACCTAGAAATCTAGAGACTAGAGGTGGTGGTTGCTGGATTCACGGATCTAACTGTTTGGCCTAAATGTGAGTGATGCAAATGACGGATCTGACCTCCTGGATAGCCTCCGCATAACATTAGCATCTAACCGTCGGATCTTTCACCGGATCACGTCTTTGTGATAGCAACTTCTAATTTTATAAATATCAATCCTTGATATTAGATTATTGATTAAGCATGACATCATTGTATGACAAAAAAAATGATTTGGGGGCGTAGTAGCTAATATTAGGCGTAGCAGCCAAGGCCAACCCAAGACACTGTGCACCAAAAGTTCCAACCGTTCAACACGAAGGAAGCATGTGGAACCACACTCAAGTCTCGTGTCCATCACAAGTTCCCCCACGTTAAACCAAGAAATTAGGATTTGAAGATATAAAGACCACTACCCCAAGATTGTTGGGGTCGTTAAACACATCAAACTAACGACTAGAGCCAATCAACTATTTATTTTTGCTATACTCTCTTTTGTAAATATATAGAAACACACAAGATACCAAATATTGAATTTGTTCCTCTCTCCTCTGCTATTAAGCTCTCTGTACTCACACACATCGTCATCAATATGAATATACTTTATTTTCTTTATCTGTCTCATCTTAATAGATTCACTCATTTTAAATTAATCTCGATTTCTCATTGAAATTTGCTCCAACAATCATATATAGTTGTGATTGACACTTAAAAGTGTCGAAGGCGAAAGGTGAAAATGGACAGAGAGAGAGAGAGAGAAATCATGTGGATGTTTTTTATAGGGAAATTTACTGTTTGGTCCCATATAGTGAAGATATTTAGCAAATGGTCTCAAATTTTAAAATATTTAAAAAATGGTCCCATTGACAACACGAGATGTTGTCAATGCAGCGCATGGTGTTGTCACTTGACAACACCTGACAACACCATGTGCTGTATTGTCAATGGGACCATTTTTTAAATATTTTAAAATTTGGGACCATTTGATAAATAAGTCCCTTATGTGGGACCAAACAGTAAATTTCCCTTTTTTATATTTGTCTTAGATGTTCAACGTTCAACGCATGGCAAGGTCAAATATATAAGCCATGTTGTAAAAATTGTATTTTTTTTATGAAAAGAATGCCATTCCTCAAATACATAATAGATAATGTAAATATAATAAGCCACTCAAATCAAACCACGAGTATGGTTATCCACTTCTACCCAACCTAATTAGCCTCAATTGACAAATATCACGCTACACTTCAATCCAGAGAACAATACACACAAAACCTTAAACAACTCACATCACTGAAGTTGCTACCTTATCATACATATGTGCCGATGGATGACATGTTTGGACTGTTCAAGAATTCTTTCATCAAATTCTCTGTCAACCATAATGTGTGTGTGAATTCACGAGAAATTAAAACAGGTCTTTAATGTTGACAATTTACTTAATTCAATTCAATATCAAAATTTTAGGTGCCTTGAATGACTTGATATGATAGTGAAAACTGCTCTGCTGTACGATTTCGAGAAGGGTCCTAATGGTTCAACTGTCATAAGGAACGATCTAAAACCAGGCATTTCCTCTTCTGCAACATTTCTATTTTCATTTATTTATATCCTCAACTGTTGCTCCCGAATAAGAGGGAAATAATTGGTCACGTAATAGTGATGAACAAAACACACTGCAAAATGATGGAAATGGCTTATTAAAGCTTAACTGCCAAACCGCAAAACCGTTTATTTTTGAAGAAGTCCCCAAAAATGAGTCACTCGCAAGAGAGTTGCGTCCCAAGTGAAAGAGAAGCGTCCGTGCGCAGAAATCCCGCTCCACCTCTCTCTTTTCTTAGATTTTCTATTTTTATTTTAAAAAATTAATGAGCTTATATCTTAATATAACTGCACCCCTATATATATATTTATATGCTTGAACAAGTTATACCTATGGTATCAGGCTTCTTCTGTTGTTTCATTTTTTGTTTCAAATAGAATCTGAGTTACTTCTTCACAAGGAGGGAAACCCATTTGTATTCTTTGGTATAAGTCTCATCTTGTCAATAACTTTATCGTTGGGGGCACCCTATTCCATATCAACGGTATTGGGTGCCTCTTAATAATCACACCAAGGGACTCGTAAGTCTGCTGGGGATTTATTTCGGAATTCTCATTGAACAGGTAATGCTGACCAAATCCTTCCCAAGATTCTATCTTTTGCAGAAATTTGTTATCCTGCATATGCTTCGTACTTCGATCTTTATGAACTTTGATGTGTTTGCCTTGGTTTCAGAATTTCCCCGGTCCGTGACGTGATAGGGATTGAAAATGCTGGGTGATTTCTTAACTCGGATTCTTATGTACGTATATTTTTCTTTTTCTCGATGGTTCTTTTTTCTTTTTCCTTCGACGATTCTGCTTCTGATGGTTGAGTCATTTTGTGAACTTTATATGTTGTAATTATCTGGTTCCAGTCTGCTTCTGGGGTATGCATACCCTGGATTTGAATGCTATAAAACAGTGGAAAAGAACAGGGTTCAGATTGAGGAGCTTCGCTTTTGGTGCCAATACTGGTAAGAGAAATCCACCTTCGCCTTCTTTTGAGTTCAGGTTTCAGGAAACGAATTTTTCCCTTCTGATCCCCCGTGATTGGTTGTATGACTGTTACCGAGTTTGTGTCATTCAAATTCGATCATGTTCAAGACGTGGGAATATAATTTGACTAAAAAGTGGGAGAGATTGAACTCCACCTATCAAGGAAAGGATCTCTTTCCTGAAATATTCAAATGACCTCTTGAAAAGCAGAGCAAAAGGAGTGCCGAATCACGTGCATATGATCGTGATGCTATATTAGGCATCGCACAAAACTACTGATTTTACAGTGCGGGTACCTGAAATCACCCACCGTCAAAAGTCGAATGTGCCATTTTCTTCCGAATGGAGTTAGGAATAACAAAGATAACAAAGTTACTCAAGAAAAGCGAGGATGATACGCCTTGCTTCTCTTGTCCACGAGTAAATTATAACCTTTGCACATTGATATGCAGGATCATTGTGGCACTCGTCACAGTTGTGGAAAGGTTTACTGATATATTTGTTGGATGGTATGTATTACATTTTTGCGTTCTTTCTTCCCCAACTATGGGATTTAAATTTAGCTCTGTGCCGTTAATGAACACCCAACTTTATGAAGGTTACCATTGTATGGAGAGATGAAAGTGGCGTTCTTTGTCTACCTGTGGTACCCCAAAACCAAAGTAAGGGGCTTGATACCCGCCTGGGTTTCTTCTCATTTACAA
>JANTPZ010005683.1:0-14273 GCA_025593235.1 Vachellia pachyceras
GCCATTGAAGGACTGTCTTTGAAATTGTCACAAAGTAAAACAATGCAATTTCAGACAGAAGCATTTAAGAATATGAAGAGACTCAGATTACTTCGTCTTCACAATGTACAACTTAGAGGAAACTACAAAAACATCAGTAAAAATCTCAAATGGCTTTGCTGGCATGACTTTCGAGTAAAATGCATTCCTAGAAAGTTCTGTCAAGAGGAATTAGTTGCTATTGACTTGAAATACAACAGCCTCGTACAAGTGTGGAAGGAACCCCCGGTATGTAGATTAATAATAGTTTCTTGGAAAAATTGCAAAAAGATATTTTGAATCTGCAGCATTATGGTATATTTAGTTTCTGTGGTATAGTATCATCATAATTTTTTATTTTTGAAATTAAATGTTTCCTTTGTAGGTATTGGAGAGGCTAAAAATCCTCAATCTCAGCCACTCTCCTTACCTGGGGCAAACTCCTGATTTCTCAAATCTACCAAATCTTGAAACATTGGTCCTAAAAGATTGTCCAAGTTTGTCCAAGCTACATCATTCTGTTGGGTTTCTTCATAAACTTCTTCTACTTGATTTGGAGGATTGTATTGGCCTTCAAAGTCTCCCAAGAAGCATTTATAGATTAAAATGCTTGAAAACCCTCATTCTTTCTGGTTGCATGAAGATTGCAAAGTTAGAGGAGGACATTGAGCAAATGGAATCTTTGACAACTCTAATCGCTCCTGCATTAAAAAAAGTGCCCTTTTCTTTGGTGAAATTAAAAAGCTTCTTATATCTATCTGTTTGTGGTCATGAAGGATTATCACATCATGTCATTCCTTCTCTCTGCCGTTCTTGGATATCCCCAACAGATAATCCACTACCTTTCATTCCAACACATGTGGGCATGGCATCAACAATTTTGTGTGATCCGTTACACAGCATTCATCGTCCTTCAACAATCTCTAGTAGTGAACCAAAGCAACGACGCCTTTTGTTGCAAGATGGATATGAGATTCCTGATCCTGTGTGTGCCACAAATTGTATGGGCATCTCAAGGCTTGAAAATTGCCTTGAACACCTTCTAATTCAAATTGGAAAGAATTCTCAAGTCTTTGGTACACTTTCAGAGAGGATTTCACAGGTTCTCTTTTTCTCAAATTGGATTTTCTTTTTTTTTTTTTTGGGGAAAAAGACTTCTAGCTACATGTATACTACCCCCAATCCTTAATATAATAATTAGTTGATATTTGTTTTTTGGAGTGATTTAAAAAGTTATTTGATTGATATATTATCATTTTCCCCCAAACTAATTTGTTTAATTTATAAATTGATATACATTCAATGATACACATAACGATTTTAAAAGGTTAACAGGTTCTTTATATTAAAGATTGGAGATAGTTTATACATAGTGTATGGATAAATTAGAGGTTTTGTTTATGTAATTGTGCAGGGATTGATGAATCTTATAAAGCATAGTGATTATTATTTTCTCCCTGGTGACAATTACCCATATTGGCTACCATTCATGGGTGAAGGAGCTTCTGTACAATTTGAAGTGCCTCCAGTTAATGGCCGTGATCATTTAAAAGGGATGATTGTTTGTTGTGTATATTTCCCATCAAGTGATTTGGATAGCAAGGCATGTGAATCTTGTATAAGTTGCCTAATGATAATAAATTATACAAAGAAAACAACTTTGGTCTACATGGAAGACAAACTAAAATCCATGGAAGAAGCAGAGAGGAAGAAAATAATATCAAATCTTGAACCTGATGACCAAGTGGAGGTGAAAGCCATTTTTGGGAATGGATTCACTGTGAAGAAAACAGCTGTATATTTGATATATAAAGACTCATTTGATGAACAGTTGGAGCCTTCAACATCTAAAACTACAAATTTAAGTGGCACTAAACGCAAATGTGAAAAGGAGGAGGAGGAACATGAACCTGTCAAGCTTAAGAAGGCAATGAAGATTTGAAATTTCAAAACCTTTTTTCCAAATGTTGTTGAACAACACTTTTTATGAAGTCATTGTATTTCATTTCAGAATTAAAATGCAGGTAGATGCATGGTTGTACACAAATGATTATATTGTCCCATTTGTTGTTCTCTTTTACATATATATAATATGTGGTGATATCCCTCTTTCTTCTTCCTCCCTCTTTATGGCAAAAAATAAAATGAAATAAAGTTGTATCAAAACTACAAAAATAACCAAGTAGAGTGAAGGAAGGCTGGACTAAACTGAGAGGTAAAAAGGCTTAGAAGTATGATTATTTTTTGATATACTTGATAAGAAATGAAATCATCTAATCTTTCTATGACTTGTTCATGATAGAAGATTGATAATATTATTAAGTATGCTTCAAATGTACACGAGATTTGCGTATTATACCAAAGTAATTAAACTTCTTGGTTAGACTCATATCATGTTTATAATTATCACATTAGTTATTGAGGATCTTTTATTTAGGATCTAATTAACTTTGCCAATTATTTCTGCAATGATTGGACTATGATTGTATGATGTCCTTTCTTTTCTCTTCATCACAATAAGTTCCGTGGAAGCCATATTCACCACCTGCATATCAGTGTATTTGTTCTATAGCCCTACGTCGTCCATTTAACCTTTTGTGTTCTGACTGTTTTCTTCAAAGGATTGAAAGTGTTTTCCTTTTTGACACTTTTTTATTATTAACTACTCATGCTCATCATTTTCTTTCTTTATGAATAAAAGGATGAGCTGCCTCGGAGCATTATATTGCTGCCTTGTGATCTAGAGATAATTAATTTAAATCCTATAAATAGCCTCTTTGTGGGGTAGACAGATGGATGGAGGTTGTGCTAGAAGTACTATCTATGATTCTGACGGTGCGCTCAATATTGGCTTTGGATTTATCACTCACCTGTTGGTTCAGATGATGAGTTGATGAGATGGTATGGTTCAAAATTGATATGTTGAGGAATCAATTAAAAAAATAAAAAAAATAACTATTTTTAATTTAATTATTATGCCAATAAAGCCATGACATGATGGCCTTTTTTGTCAACGTATGGTTTGGGTCTTAGAGCTTATTTGGTTTCACTTTCTAAAACTTAGGTTTGGTTTTAAAATCTAAGTTTTACTCTAAAACTTAGGTTTTGTTCAAGTACTCACATTTTTTTGGATAAGCTATTTTAGATATTGAAACGTATGTTTTGAAAAGGCTATTTTCTTATTTAATCATACCCTCTCTCCTAATAAATTTTCTCTATCCTATTTCTTCTTTCTTTCCCTTTCATCTTTCCTACCTAGGTTTTGCATCGGAATCCTAAAAGCTAAAACTTTCCAAACACAATGTATAAATATTAATAGTTAACTATAAATATATAAAATTTATAGAAATATATAAATATTATATATAATATATGCTACTTATTAAAATTTATTAAATCTAATTTCACAATTTATTAAAAATTTGTTATCATTAAATATAATGCTAAAAAATTTAGAATTTTCATAATTATTAAATCTAATCTAAATTTATTAAAATATTATAAGATTTATTAAAATTTATCTAATGCTAAAATATAAAGGAATTTTTATATTTTAAAATAAAATATGATTCATCGAAATTTTTGAAAAATATATTATAAAACTTATTAAAATTTATTTAATGATAAAAACCATATAAACATCTTATAAATATAAATTAAAAAGGTTTTATTTAAAAATTCGTAGGATTATAAAAATATTATAATTTAGAGACTAAAATAAATAATTTCATTTTATTTAAATTAAGGATATTTTATTTTTAAGTATTTAAAAATAATTAAATATATTGAACATCATGTGTTATTTTTTAAATGACACGATATATAATAAAAATTATAAAAAATAATAAGGTTAAGATTCAATTTTATTTCAAAAGTTTTCACTAGATGAGTATCTGAAAGTTTTTTCGTTCCGAAAGTATTAAAAGGGAGCAATGACACCCTATCGTTAAAAACGTTAATGGGCTTGTTTGGGGAGGTAAAAGCCATTCATGTGCTTACTGAGATAAAATTCCTCTTACATATTTACCTCGGAATCTGTATCCGTTCTCCCACGGACTATCTAAACAAGCCCAATTTTGATTGTTAACTTACTTTGTTTGACCCGCTTGGCAGCTAGCTTCGTCACCTCATCATCTTATTCCCCTTTGGCTCCTTAAGGCGGTATCGGCGGTGGCGACACAAGAAGAATCGCCACAACGCCCCCCCAACAACAATGACAACAACCCCAATTGATATATAATAATTCTGCATCAATTATTTCTCTGTATGTATATTAATTTTTGTAGAACTATAGTGTCACCATCGAGTTCTATTGGGTGCCATTTCTTTTGGAGTCCAACGCCGGCGACACCACCATCCATCGGATAACCAACAGGATCGTGAGGAAGGGCTCCATTAACAAGCATAGTGGGAATTGGAAATGCGTTGACATCATCATATTCAACACCTACCATTGGTGGATGACCAGCTCCAAGATGAAGATCCTGTTAGTGCTCCTTACTTCTCTCCTCCGTAATATTATTATCAACATATTCAAACTAAGTTACCTATTTCTTCGTTCTATGCAAAACTGATGATATATCTGACAACAAAAGTTTATGCTTGGATCTTTTGATGACAAAGAGAAGGACATAGCGCACATGTCAACCAACGATGCTCTTATTGCATGACAATGAAGAGTATGGTCAAATGGGAGAGGAAGAAAGTGGGACAATGGTGGTGGGAATGCAGTTGCCGATTTTTGCAGAAATCTTGCCATTAGTCAATGAAGGGGAGAACGGGGAAAAGATGATGAGGTGGCGGGTCAGAAGGCCATGTGACATCCACACGATCAGTTCTGGATAAAAAACTGTTCATTTTTTTTTTCCCGAATGGAAAGTATTATTACTGCTGGAAAAGGCACAGGGAGGAAACAAAAGGAACTAAACAGAACTTAGAACAGGAGAGGGAAAACACTGTTCATTAATGGTCAGTACTAGTGGGTGTTAAAAAGGGTGACATTGCTCACTTTTTAATACTTCCGCGATGAAATTGAGCGAAAAAACTTATAGATAACCAACATTTGTGAGTGTAAATTTTTGGGATAGAATTGAACCTTAACCCAAATAATAAGATGATAAAGACCTTTCACTTTAAAAACGATTTTAATGGTAAGGGAATTGATAGATAAAATATGAAGCATCATCATTCTTAATTTAAATGTTTAAAGGTTAGAGATATTATATGCAATTAGCCCAAAGTTATTTTAACATTTCTAATAAAATAAAATTTCTGCACAAACGTTTACTGTAGTCTATCTATGTATAATCAATTCTGATGAAATGAAATTTCCTGTCACTCAAAACATAAAATAAAATCTCCTCTTTGTAACCAGAGAAGCTCGTATCCATGACTACGGGGTTTTTTATTTTATTTCAATGCATTAGAAATAAAAATGACATGGGCTGGGTGTTGTTTCTCTCTCATCCTCATCATCTAAACACTGGCTCACACCCCCTTATCCGATTTTCTGTATCTCTACCATCAAATTCCCTACACAAGTCTTCTCCTTTATCCCCTCCCTCCCTCTTCTTCCTCTTCCCATGACTCCCCCTCGATTGCCCTTCATCCACAAGCGGGCTACACTTTTCCTAGTAGAGGTCGAGAACAACCGCATATGACCGTCATAGAATGTCGTGTTTATTGCCACAGTTCAAGTGTCAGCCCGACACTTTCTCTATCCACTTCAGAACTCATCCTCATGTTGCTTTTCCCTCCACTCAATCTCACTCGCACTCTTATCTCCGTAAGTTTTCTCTTGTCTTTCCCATATGGCTGTGCTTGAATTCATTGCAATATATAGGCTGAACTGAGCTTATCGGTTATTTTGTAATGACTTTTTAGGTTTTAGCAGTCTGCATTGTTCTTTTTGTTGATATGTGCCACAATAAATTTATTCCAAAGAACTCAGTTAGTTTCCTTTTGAATCTTTAGGATTTAGATGTATATTGTCCTTAGTCCTTATCAGTGTTGGTCTCTGAATCGTGAAGTTGGTATGTGACATGGAACAAATTATCATTTCTGACGGTTACCTTTGGGTATTATGACGATTATGCATTTGTTTTTAGTTTATTCTCATTTTGACATCAATTGTCGCTTCAATTTGAATGCCGAAGCCATTGTCATTTTTTTTTTTTTAATTTACTTGTGCTTCTTCGATGCGAAAGAAAATTGATTGCGATAGATTGCCATAATCATATTTCTAAGAAACTTAGTCTTGTTTGGCAAAGGTTATATTCAAGTATCATCAATAATTTAGTTATATTTCTGAAGAAAAAATGAAAACGGTGAAGAGTTTGAAGGAGGAAAGTGGAGTCTGTTTATTTCGATTGCATATATTTTCTCAAGGATCATCAATAATTCAATAATTTATTTTTTTCTGTAGAAAAATGAAAAAAAGTTAAGCGCTTGAAACTTGAAAGAGGAAAGCAAAGCCTTCTAATTTCCATTGATATAAGAAAGCCATCCTGGGAGTTGGAAATGATGTATGGTCTATGGCACATTGACCTTCCTCTTGTTTTAGAATTCCGTCCTACTTGCTCCTGGACACTATTATAACCAAATTGCTATTGTGGGCTTGATTCTAGTTACTTGTAGAGAAAATATGGAGGAAGCACAAAACGAAATTAGTTTTGGTCATATTTTAAGTCTCATATAGTTGATATACGCTAATTAAGGAGGGTCATGCATAACTCATTTTTCTGAGTTTGATGAATAAACTGCACGGTTATGTATTGATGTGGTGAATTGCCTTGATTCTGTTTTCTAATGACTAGATTGGGTGCACACTTTTGACCTCTATTGTTCTTTAGCTAATTGAAGTGATCTGACCAATTTGGTTCAGTTGAGCACTGTTCAGTTCCATTTTTCATTTCCAGATAATAATTTCCTTGGACAAACCTGGTCTTATATAGTTTAAGTGATATTTTCAATTGAATATCTTGTTGACAATATTCATGCATTGCTTCAAAGCTATCAAAAGCTGCTAGCGTGAAGAGTGATTACATACAAAATTTAATTAGTGGGTCAGGAAGGTCCTCCTTTTTTTCCCCAATGTTTGTTGCCTCAGTTATTGCAATCAGATTTTGACATGATTCTTGATTGGAATTTGAAATATGCAGCAAAAAATAGAGAAACTCTGTGTTTCCAGGCATGTTGTCTTTTATCTGCCACATCTCCTTCTACCTCATCATCAACTGGATCAACAGCAATTCTCAGTTTGGAAAAGTTGGCGTTAACTTCTTTAGATGGTAATTCTGATTCAGTCGCTACCAACAGACCATGGACATATATTGGTACAACTGGTCTACCCACAGAGGTTAGAGTACACAATTATATTTTGACAATTATTATATCAATTCTATGATTGTCTGATCAGCATAACGCTACATATGCTGAAAGTGATTTATTCCTAAGACTGTGCGTTTGAGGTTTTTAATGGACAAACTAGTTCTAAGTTATTTGTGCATGCATGCCTAATGACGTTGAGGTGCAGCATGATATACCATGATTGGATTTGTCTTGGGCCATATGCAATTTAATTTCATTATTCACCTGATCTCTTGGTAAATAGAATTTTCCTTGCTTTCTCAAATGCTCTTCATTTCGGTTTGTGTTAACTGGTGTTGTTATGAAATGTAAACTTTTCTAGTTTCTTCATATGCAGATGAGTTGATATTTGATTCGTAAGTTGTGACCAAGTTCTTAATTATGGAGTATTTCCAAAGTTTTTAAGTCATGCAAAACGCTTAATAGGTACTTAACTTTCCAGTAGTTAATTAGCTTTCTTCTAATAATCAGGCAAGCCTTAAAGCAACTTTAGCTACAGAATCTCTTCTTGCTAGTGAAGAGGCTGTAATAGCTGCTGCTGCTTCTGAAGCTGTTGCCCTTGCTAAAGCAGCTTTGAAGGTTGCAAAGGATGCAGCTATGCTGGCCAAAAACAAGTCCCCAGCAGAGTCGGAATATAGAGTGCCTGTTTCTTCCAAACCTGATAACTTACTTCTTAAATGGGTTCAACGTATGGAAGCAGAAGATGGTCTAGGGGGAGGCTTCATGGGCACTGAAGCAGAGACAACGCGAGATGGTGGCATAAATAATAATGAAGAGGAATCTGATGATATGGAACCAACAAATGAGGAACTTGAGCATCTGGAGGAACAGCTTTTTGGCAACATAGCTGTAAGGTCAAATCGCCAAACTGAACGAAAAGCTAGAAGAGCCAGGGCAGCTGAGAGGGCTTCCACAAACATTCTGTCGTTCAAGTCTGGCTCTTCCGGCCGTAAAAAACGAACTGCTATGCAAGAAGTAGACTATACTGATCCATTGCGATATTTAAGAGCAACGACTAGCACTGCTAAACTTCTTAGTCCTGCTGAAGAACTTGAGCTATCTGAAGGAATACAGGTGTGTTTTGCATATGGTGATTTCATGTCTATGATATGCTAATCACTTAATATGTAACAGATAAACTTCATTAAGCTGTTTCTTTTTCCTTTTTTAATGTGTCTTGTGCATCTACATTGTCATATTAAAATTTTCTCAAATTGGCATCAGCCTTTTTTGAGATATCGTGTTTAGCACAACTGACCATATTTCTTATCAGTTGCTTTTAGTTAAAATGTGGACCTATGTCCTAAGGCTGGTTAAATTTCTTTCTGGTTCTTTTAATTTTTCTTTTGCTGGCATTTAACAAAATTTGAAAACTCTACCGCAAAATTTTCACTTCATAGGAAGATTTTATTTGCTACTAGAATTGTCTTAGAGAATAAACTTCTCATAGCTGTGTAATGTTCCCTTAAATTAGCTTAAAGGTAGTCATAGATAGAGGTGTACATTACTTCCTGTGGTATTAAGAATTGAGGATACAGGGAAGCTTTCCAAGCTCTACCTTTGGTCATGTGTTCTGTAATTGAGAGCGGAAAAGGTAAAAAGAAGTTAGAAAATCATTATTAATTTGATAATAGTAGAGCTACTAATGTAAACATACATCACCATCATAAGATTTCCCAACTTTCTAGAGCTTTGAAGATTCGAAGTAATCACTAGAGAACTAGAAGTATATTTTTCATTGCGGATTAAATTTCTCTATCTGTTTTATAGCCTATCTTATCTTCCTCTTCTATATTTCAGGACCTACTAAAGTTGGAAAAACTCCAGGATGATCTTGCAGAAAGATGTGGCAGTCCGCCAACATTTGCACAATGGGCTGCAGCAGCAGGAGTTGATCAGAAAACCTTGAGAAAGCGCTTAAATTATGGCACCTTTTGCAAAGATAAAATGATTAAAAGTAATATACGGCTTGTCATATCAATTGCTAAAAATTATCAGGGAGCTGGAATGAATCTCCAAGATCTTGTACAGGTTTTTGTCTCATCAGTATACTGTTTAAATAAATATTATCGAAAGTAAATCCCATTTTGGTCCTCCAAAAATTGCTCAAGTATTCATTGGCTCCCTATAATTTTTTGCACTATGTTGTTTGAAAGATTGCTTTTGTTTCGTTTGCATGGAATATATAATTCCTGAAAGATTGTATAGTATCATTTTGTACGATTATACTTTTGAGTTCCATAATAATATTCAAATTCTTTGAGGGAGCGAATTGAATAGTTGGGTCATCTTCAGTGGACTAAAATAGGAATTAATTATGATATCATTTAAAGCATAGTGATGACGACCTTGATGCTTCTTCACAGGAAGGATGTCGAGGCCTTGTGAGAGGTGCCGAAAAGTTTGATGCTTCAAAGGGTTTCAGGTTCTCCACCTATGCTCACTGGTGGATTAAACAAGCTGTTCGGAAATCACTTTCTGATCAGTCGAGGACAATCCGCTTACCAGTGAGTAGTTTGTAATTGTTGAATGATTATTACTTTCTTCTTAACCATGCATCAAAGCAGTTCCGATGCTACATATAGTTTGTTGTTCAAATGAATTGATTTTTTTGTTTTTTTGGGTCAACAGTTCCATATGGTGGAGGCATCTTACAAAGTGAAGGAGGCAAGAAAACAATTGTACAGTGAAAATGGAAGACAACCTGATGATGAAGAAATCGCCGAGGCAGCTGGACTGTCCATGAAGAGGCTAAATGCTGTTCTCATGACCCCAAAAGCTCCTAGATCACTGGAACAAAAGATTGGGATCAACCAGAATCTTAAACCTTCTGTCCGTCCCAACCTAATTCAAACTTTTCCCATTCAAATGTCAGTACTCTTCTGTCTTGTTGATATGATTATGTTTTTATATCAGGACGTAATCGCGGATCCAGATGCAGAAACAGCTGAGGAACTGCTCATCAAGGAATTTATGAAGAAGGAACTGGAACTGGTACTGGACAGTCTGAATCCAAGAGAGAAGCAGGTGATAAGATGGAGATTCGGCATGGATGAAGGAAGAATGAAGACCTTACAAGAGATAGGAGAAATGATGGGGGTGAGTAGGGAAAGAATTAGACAAATAGAGGCATGTGCTTTTAGGAAACTTAAGAACAAGAAGAGAACCAAGCATTTGCACCAATATTTGGTTTCCTAACCCTATCAAAAATCAAATGTTTACCCATCTGTATGTGTTTCCTCCATTTTTTCTTTAGTATTGGAGAGAGAAGCTTTTTTTTAAGAAAAATATTCATTATAGTAGAGAATGAAGGTTAATGATTAATTTAGAGGTTCTTCCATTTTTTGTTAATGTCTGTGAAAAATGATTTGAATAAAGCAAGTTTCAGGATCAAAGGCCATCACTCAAGATCTTGCTAGTAGCCAAGAACTAAGCTAATATTTAGGTAACAAATCGTCTAATATCTAAGATCATTGACTGATTCAAACTGTACCTAGGTCTAGTTCTAATTAGTGAAAGTGCTAATGAAGTTTTTTTTTCAATTATTCATAAGATTGATACAAGTAATCTGGTTCAGGGTTATTAACAATCTCGATATCCATCCCAAATATTGTTGATATAAGACAACCTAAATTTTAAAAAGGTTAAATAATGTGTTTTTTAATACAAACAGAAATAAAACAAAAGACAAAACAAATACAAAAAGAGGAAAACTAAGTGACACCCGCTGCCTTCAGGAAAGTAACCGTAGAGGGTCCATTAAGGATGTGGTGTTCAAGAGCACTATCAAATGCATTATTTGCCATACAATCAACAGCTTCATTTGCATCTCTCTCAATAATTTTCAAAATGACATCACAGTCCCGCTGGAGCATCATTTTTATCTTGCTAATCATGCTCAGTTCCTCATGAAGATCCGATACCTTCTTCTGGAGGAGGTCAATAGTTTTCACTGAGTCTGAGATCAGAGTAAGCTTTTTTACTCCATAATCCCATGCTCTTTTAAACCCCATTAAGCAATCCCATAATTCCGCAGTAAGCCAATCCCCATGATCCAAACGCATCATAAAGCCTTCAAAAATAACTCCCACATTCATTAGGATGCCGTCACAAGCTGCGGTATCAGAAGTATAGTAGGCACCATCTACCATGACTCATATACCGTCTAAAATATTCTCAGAAGGAGGCCGTCTGTCAACTTCACATTTACCGTTTAGATTTACTCCACTCATTTTAGTGCTCGAGTGAAGAATACAGTGGTGGATATGGCTTTAGCTTGAGTGAATATTTGCTCATATTTAGTTTCATTACTCCCATGCATATGCTCATTCATTGCTAAATAAGCCAGCAAATTATAGTGAAGCTATGCTTCCAGTCTCCCTCCTCTCTCATTATCTTCCTTGTCATATTTAGTTTAAACCATGCATGAATGTCAGAATCAAAGAAAGTTGAGTGATATGAAGGATGCACTATACTCGCCCAAAACAGCCTTGTCTTATGGCAGTCCCGCAGCACATGAAGGTCATCTTCCATAAAGTTACTGCATACATCACAAGAACCATTTGGATAAAGGCCTATTCTCCATTTCCTGTAGTTAGTAAGAAGGTGTCCTTGAAGGGTTACCCAGGCGAAAGTCTTGCTTCTCTGAGGGATTTTGAGTTTCCAAATAATCGGCCACAAGGTTTGCCCTTCCTCCCTTCTATCATTCAGACTCCTATAAGCTGAGCTAACTGTAAAGTCGCCACTTTTCTCCCACTTCCATCGAACATCATCATCATTCCCATTTCTATTTCTAACGTGTTCCATCCCTTCTTGGATGCTCTTCCAAGAGTTCATGATTCCTCTCTAAGCACATGACCCAGGTTTCTTTGGATCAATAGTAGGCAGAAAGTCATCTCCACAATTGTACTTGCTCCGTATCACTCTCACCCAAAGGGCATCCTTTCTCTTCATAAGGCCCCATCCCAACTTCATCATATACGCCTTATTCTGCTGTTTTAACTGCCGCATACCAAGGCCCCCTACCCTTTTCTTTTGACACACTTTATCCCAAACCACTAAGTGCATCTTTTTATCGTCATCAGACTCTCCCCATAAGAATCTCCGTGAGATCTTCTCCAAATTCTCGCATGTGCTCATAAGTAAATTCGCAGTCTGCATTGAGTAACTAGGAATGGCGGATACAACAGATTTGACGAGCGTAGAACGCCCTGCAAAGGATAGTTTGTTTATTTTCCAATTGTTTACTCGACTTTTCACCTTGTCCACTATAAATTGATGAAGTGGAACACCAAGATATTTACCTAGATCGCCAGTTTGATTAAACTCAAGTTTAGTACTTATCTGTGTGGCTCTATTATGGTTGACATTTCTGGAGAAAAACACATTCATTTTTGCATGACTAACCTTCTGGCCCGAGGCTTCACAAAAACTCTTCAGACACTTCTTAATAATTTCCATCTGATCAAGATTTGCCTCTGAAAAAATTATAAGATCATGAGCAAAAAATAAATGTGAAATAGGCGGTCATTTCTTACACAATTTGATAGGTTTCCAGCATCCCCTCTCCAATTCAGCTTGGATTAAATGGGCCAATTTCTCAATGCAGATCACAAACAAATAGGGGGAGATAGGGTCCCCTTGTCTGATACCACGCGTTGGGTAAAATTCCTTTGCTCCGTTACCTTCCCATAAGATGCATAATTTAGGGGAGGAAATACAAAGTTTAATAGAATTTATAAGCCACTAGGGAAACATTAGCTCTTTAATGCATTGTTGTACAAACTCCAAATGAATCATGTCATAAGCTTTTTCGAGGTCAATTTTAATGGCCATGAAACCTTTCTTCCCCTTCATATGTTGCATGGAATGAATAACCTCTTGAGCTATAATGACATTATCGGAGCTTACTCTGCCAGGAACAAAACTACATTGGTTTGGAGAAATAACATCCGGAAGCACCTGCTTGATGCGATTAGTGAGCACTTTCGTGACTACTTTATAAATTACATTGCAAAGACTAATAGGTCGGAAGTCCCGAATATTGTTCGGGTTGTCCTTTTTTGGTATCAGAACAATGAAAGTATCATTTACTTGCTTGATATTAACTAGGTTTTCGATCATGTTCCTGACACAATTGACAATAGAGGGGCCAATTGTCTCCCATTGACTTTGGAAAAATAAAGCATTTAAACCATCAGGTCCTGGAGATTTTAGTGCCCCCATATCAAAAATGGCATTTTTTATTTCATCCCCCTTAATACTTACAGCTAAGGCATCCAACTTCGAAGGCATAATGACAAGGAAAGCAATATCACAATTTAGTAGGTATGAGGTCTCACTATCATCTTGAAAGAGATTAGAAAAGAAATTAGTGGTCAATTTCTTTATGTCGTCGAAATCATCAATCCAAGCCCCAGAATCATCTTGGATTGCTTCAATCTTATTCCGACGACACCACCCATTCGCACGAGTATGAAAGTATTTAGATTTTTTATCTCCCAAGGAATACCAGTTGATTTTCGCTTTTTGAGCCCACATCAAGTCTTCCTGTATCAAGACATCCTCAAGTTCCTCCCATAACTTCTTATGTAGAAGGTCAAGAGAAGAAGATGTTCCGTCACGAAACATAGCTTTAGATAAGCCATCTAACCGTCCCATCAGATGTCTCTTTTTACGACCCAAGAAACCATACACCTTATGGCTCAATATCTTAGCACGTTCAGCAAAAAGAGTCACATTGACAATCCAATCTTCATTTTCATCCTAACCATCCTTGACCAGGCCTTTAAAATCTTCATGTAGAACCCAAGAGGCATTCACCCGAAACGGCCTCGATACTTTTGGTTGACTAGGAGAAGCTGGGAGCATTCTGAGGAAGATGGGTC
>JANTPZ010005684.1:0-14982 GCA_025593235.1 Vachellia pachyceras
TCTTGTCTGAACGAAAATCCTTCATGCCGACCCACCATGAAACATGTATCTTTGAAACTTGTGAGGTCAAAACCCTATTCAGTGAACCAGTTCCATAACATCACACTTGGACAACTCATGAGAGCTTAAATCTTCTTCCATAATTACCTTGCATGTCTGTTGTAATTGCCTTTGAATTTGTAATATTATATAACATTAAGTCCTCTTTGTGATTTGTGTTGTATGAAAGTGTGGTTGGCTTGATAAAGAATAAAGTAGTAAACTTATCAACTATTTGTCTCCTCACAAAAATGGGAACTGATTAGGGTGCTCATCAAAAGTAATAAGCTCCCACAACCTATTAGATTTAGATCATCTAGATCTGATTTAAATGGTCCATATTTGATTCTTGTATTTTTGTTTATATGAAAAAACTTATTTTAATAAGTATAACATAAAATTAATCTCTTAACTATCATATTTTCATATAATGATTTTTTATTAAAAAATTGCTAGTTTTAAAAGAATCAAATTTGGACCGTCAAAAATCAAATCTGGATGGTACATATCTAATGGGTTAGGAGATCTAATGTATGTAAATGTGATATGCTTTATATGGTATCTACTATGGATTCACTATAATTTATATATTGTATCTTAACATTTAGAAATTTAGTTGGTTTTTTTAAAAAATAGCAAATATAATGAAACAGTTAGATATATAAATTTTATATTTAATAATGATGATGGCTTATCACAAAATATAGATATTTACAAACAATGAATAATGTGGATCACTTCTTTCAGAATATATAAAATATGTACGAGTAGCATAACTAATTATTTAAATAAACATTAATTATTATTTCTATGATGTATTTCTACATGTTTCCTTTAATGAACAAATTAGGTAAACTTAAATTTATTTCAATGATATTTAAGAAATTTTTTATCAAGTCCATGAATATATAAGGTCATTAATTAGTGTGTCTTAGCTTTTGGGCGAGGATGGCTCATGGATGACTTGACACGAGGAACTGAAAACAATTTTAAAAAAAACTAGGCAACCCTCTATACACATTTATTGTTTTGGTTGATAAACGAAGTGGTTTTGTGTACATTTGTGTGCGTGTGTGTGTGTGTGCGCGCAATGAAGCAATTTTAGGAATAAGGCTATCCATAAATCATAGAATTTTTCTTCAAAATTTGTGCAATGAGTTAAACTTATTACATATACTAGTTGCACAAAATTCAAAGATAGAGAGTAAAACAGGTCTTTTGTAGTAGTTAAATTGATGTATTTGCAAAGGTTTTAATCACTAGCAATAGACTCGGTGTTCAACAAATCGCTACTAAGTCCACCACGGCAAACAATTTTATAGTGGTTTTAAGAACCGCTGCGCACAAGATCAAATCTACTACTACATATGTAGCACTTTAGTTAAACCGCTGCAACTTGGAATTCTCAAATCAAGTGGATAAGAGTTGTGGTCATTGGTTACTTGTGGCTCAAACCAACTTGAAAATTTACCTTTGGACTTTTATCAATCTTAGCAGATGTTTGTATCTGGCTACGTAATTGACGTTTAACATAACTTCGAAACTCTCTGTATTGATCTTTGTAGGAGTGAGGCTGAAGTATTGATATTGTTCAACTGGTTTCCCAACAAGAGAAAACAAACTTGTTGGTGTTGATGGACCAGGAGCAGGACAATCATCAACACAAGGAAAACAGTTGAAAGATGTCTCGATGTCATCAATGTACCATGAATAATAATTGAGGATCTCGTCCCCGATGCAACCTTATGCTATTGAACCCTCTGGCTATCATGTCCTAGACTCTGAGAATGTTGAGATCTATGAGTTTATCTAATTCTAATAAAGTAGTTTATGTTTTGATTTATTTCTAATAATTGATTGGTACTGTCTGCATTTGATTGTTTGATGCTTTAAGTAAGAATTGTAAGTTCGACTTGATTACTCTTTCTACTATTGGAATTTCAGGACAGTTAGTTGAAGCTGGGAATGAAAGTAATACAAATTACAAAGGAAGTCATATATTTGCATTATTACCTGGTCTCGTTTCATCAATTACAGGTGGAACCATCTACTGCCTCCTAAGGGCTGGGGCAAAACCTTCTGATGATCATCTTCTGTGAGATAATAAAGTCTTTTGCTGGTATACACTTGTCATTATTATTTCCCTGGATGTTTATGCCCTAACTCAAACGCTCTTTGGGCACTAAAAGAGGAACAAATGTGAAACCCTTTACCCCGAACCAAAAGTGAAAGTCCAAAAAATTAATTATCAAGCTAGTGACTCTGTGCCTTATGTTTCTACATTTCTTGTTTTATTTTTCCCCATTCTTATGGTAGGCAAATATCCTAGGATGGCCTAAAACTTTATTCCTAATTATTTTGATTTATAGTTTACAATTCTTTCAGTATCGTTTAGGGTATAGATTGAACTAGAGTGTGGGGAAATCTCTCTTATACTGCTGATGGGTTAGGCTAGCAACAGTCCTGCTGCTCAAGTCCCAGACAAATGATGTGATTACAGGCGAGAAAATAAAAGCAAGACAATAATGCCATCTAATCCCTAAAAATCTAAAATCATTAAACAGCGTATTTGCGAGAAAAATATTTCAGTAAGATATATACTTAATCTGGAAAGGTTTAGATTCATGGGCAAGTTAGGAAACACGAATAATAACCTGCTAAAATGGTGGATGGGAAACAGAAGGTTTAGTTATAAGAGAGTTTCAATGATTTTGAGATGCTGAAAAGACTGGCTAACTGATTTAGGCTTTTAGGTTGTAGCTTGGATAGAAAGAATACTTTTGGGGGGGGAAACTAGAGTTCATGATCATTGATCTTTTACAATATTTGATGGTGGAAAAAAGGGAATGAAACATGACAAACACGGGATCTGTTATTTCTTAGTAAGAATTGGAGTCATATGATACTTTGATTGGAAATAAATCCGAGTTAAGAAACTATATTGATAACTTGTCTATATTCATTCACTTAAAAAATTTTATTAAATGGGTGAATTTTTATTTTCTTAAAAAAATGGGTGAATTTTTTTAAAAAACAAATTTGAAAGTTAAAAAAAATAAAAAGCAGAACCCCTTGCCATGTATATTTTGATATTTTGTTAGGATGAATATTTTGAAATTGTAAATAATATTGCATAGTAGATAAGCTCTAAATATATTATGAGTTTAGTAATTGTTACCATGCTAATAATATAATTTACTACTTAGATTTTAGAATTTTAAATTTTAAATGGTATGATTGTGTCAATGTATGATGAGTTTTATTTTTACATTTTTTTATTTCTCATCGGTATGACTCCCGGTTTGACTTTAATCTAACCCGTTGACCATTAACTCACTGTTTTGTCTTGTTCAATTACCGGTTCGAGTTCCTCTACTATGGTAGAAGTACATATGATTGTAAAATCGTTTCCTGTTTTATCTACCCCTAGAGACACTAATAGTCAGTGAAATTAGAGGGGGGATAACATATTAGGTTAAATATCCATGTTAATTGAGTAATTGTGAGGGTTTTTATAACTTCTCTAGCCTCCCAAATTCTGCCTTCTTCCAGGGTAACTGTCCTTGCATTTAGCATGCTGTTAAGCTCGATGATGGCCATATGTGCATTTTTCTGAGGTGAATTCATAATAAATTTAAAGTATTTCTAGGAAAATGGTAACGGAGACTACCACCAAGCCATGGATGCTGTTCATAAATACCTGGTAACATGTAAGGAAAAAAAAAAGCAAATTCCAGGAAATGTCTGATGTTTTTCCCTCCATTACTATGCCAGCATTTCAAAATCATCATTTAGTTTGAGCTTCTTCTTTTTTTTTAACAATTTATTCTATAACCTTTCGCTCTAGTATATAATTTTCATTCGGAAAATTCTAGAATGGTGTTTTAAATAAAATGCTTGAACAAACGTTATTTCAGCAATGATGGAGGACAGATAGATGACTTCATGGGTTTCTGGCAGATGATTAATCAAAACGCCTGGATAAAAAAAAAAAAATCTGTCAAAGTTCCTAGGTACCATCGTTTTGTTGAATATCATCACCTACTTTATGTCACATTTGAATAGAAAAGATGGGCATGGGTGAGAAATGAACATCAACTTGAAATTAATACGACATGGTTATTCACTCATGTAATATTCTGCGATTAGCGCTGATAATAACATATGATACGATAACAAAAAGAAACAATAAAAATAAGAAGTCTTATTCCACTAGATGGATTAGCTACATGTATCATATGACATCATTCTACTTTATAAATAATCAAATCTTTCAATAAAGTAACCGTATGTGGTATTTTTTTTAAAGCATATGCTAATAACATGTGAAATTCCTAAAGTACCCTTCTGTAACAATTGGTGTTCATTATATTAGATTTGGTTCTGCTTAATTTGACGTCCAATGATTTTTCTAATTCAATTCTGTTGGATTTCAACAATTTGATGAGTTTAAATTTTTTTAAGATGGATTGATTTTAATTTTCCTATGAACTAAAGTCTTTCCAATTTGAGTGTTGATATTGGGTTGCGTTATCACTGGAGATGAATGTTTTTCCAATGGATCATTGATAGTGGTTGGATTTATGTGAGAGGAATTTTTTAGGAAGGGTAATTCAGAAATTTCACATTTTAACTGTACATAATTTTTTTTTTAAAAAATCATCTGTAATCCTTCATCTCATATCCAATGAACTGATTTGGGTTAAATAATTAAATAGGATATGATTTTAGGTATCCAATATGTTTAAGAGAAAACTTTCAAGATATTTTTACCCTTTCACCATTAGGTTGGTTAATAGAGAGGCGATGTTGCCTTATTTATAAACTTCCAAAGAAAAATTACTCCATTTTTAAACTTTCAGGTTATAACGCCTCCTTGAAAACTTACAAATGTTTAATACGCATTAGAATTGCCCCTCGAAAAACTTACGAAGAGAAAACTTCAAAATTATTTTGGCCCCTTAACCCTTTTAAATTTTATGATTCTACAAAAGTAATGGCCTTGTCTATTTTCTTTCTTTAAACGATTTTTTGTTTTTAAAAAATAAGAAAATTTGCTTGGTGATTGCTTTTAAAAACATACATGTTATTTAAAACTAAAGAACAAAAACAAATTTTAGGCAAAATTAATGTTTTAATTATTCAATTTTTGACTTATTTATAACGCAGTTCCTCAATTATAATTCGGTCCGACTCAATTCTTAAACTTTTGACTTGTTTATAATTTAATCCATCAACTTTTCATTATTTATATTATTATACTTGCATTTTCATTTCTTAGTCAACCTATGTGGTAAAAATTGTTAGAACAAGATTTGACCAAGAGGGGGGGTGAATTGGTCTAATAAAAAAATTTTGCAACAATAAAAATCAGAGATAGGAGCAAGGTCACCGAGAATGAAGAAAGAAGAGTAACACAAAGATTTATCCTGGTTCAGTCTCCTCGACCTACGTCTAGTCCTCAGGGCAACCCTGAGATTTCCAAATTCACTATAGGAAAACAAGCAGACTCTGCAAGTCTTTACAATCTGGGATTCACTCCCCCTTTCTCTTTTCACTATAACAGAGTGTGGGACTCTCTGTTTTCTAACACACTTTTCAGCCCAATGTACTCTAGACCCCGTTCTTGAGTTTCTCACAAGTTTACAATAAATTTTGGCCTCAAATAACTCTATAGAAAGAGTGGATGGCAAATAATGAAGCACAGAAAGAATTAATGAAAGAATACAGAGAATGAGTTAAATGCTAAGCACAGTATGTTCGTCTCTTTTTCTCTCCGTAATGAATGCTTCTCCTTTTATAGCCGAGAGATGCTTAAATGTCCGTTAGACTGCATTTAGTGTCCGTTACTCTTTAGCAACGACCAAAGGTTTCTGCATTAATGGCACTTTAATGTTTTTGAGTCAGTCGAGGTTGAAGGTTGCATATGAACGTTAATAACTCCGAGCCTCGGACCATGCCTTGCTTCTTTCCTCATTGATTGTTTTGAACCTGTGCATTTATGAGAGCTGTCAAAATTCAAAATGTCGTTACACTAATAAGGAAAGTAGGTGTAGAGTATAGGTAACTGTCAGATGCAAAGCTGTCAGGAAGAGAGAGAGAGAGTTGGTACTCGAGTGAAAGAATGTAATACTCGAGTGTTGCTCAAAAGGTTTCAAGGCAAAGTTTAATGCTGTGAAGTAATACTCGAGTGTTAATTGAAAGTGTTATGAAAAAGAGTCAAATACTCGAGTGATAAATCTGAGTGCTTGAGTGTTAAGAATGCTTTCTGGAAATACTCGAGTGTTTTGTGCAAGTGATGGAAAATTGTTTTGACAGATGATAGTACTCGAGTGTTGAATTTATGACACTCGAGTGATGCCAATGCTTGAAGTGAATACTCGAGTGTTTTCAGAAAGTGTTGATGAATAGTAAAAAATTTTAGCTCGATACTCGAGTGATGGAAAGCTGGCACTCGAGTGTTAGCAATGCTGGCAGTCAATACTTGCAGTGTTGGATTCAAGTGTTGTGTGAGAAACATCAACACTCGAGTGCTGGAAAACTATGCTTGAGTGTTAGTTCCTGCTAGAGGTTATCACTTGAAGTGTTACTTGACAGCACTGTCAGGAGACTCAACACTCGAGTGTTGAAAGTGCAGTACTCGAGTGTTGGCTATGCTGTCAGCCAATGCTGGAAGTGTTGTCTGAAAGTGTTGAGAATAAAGATCAACACTCGAGTGCTAAAAATTAGTGCTCGAGTGTTGGTAACATTTTCAGCCAATACTTGAAGTGAAGCTTCAATACTCGAGTGCTGCAAAACCAATACTCGAGTGTTGGCTCTGCATCAGCTAACACTTGCAGTACTTCATGACAGCATTGGTTTTAAACAAAATTTTGGTCTAATGCTCGAGTGCTAACTTGCAATACTTGAGTATTGGCAACACTCTATGCCAATACTTGAAGTGTTCACTTAGAGTATTACACAAAAACACATTTTTGAAACACAGTACTCGAGTGCTTATTACAACACTCGAGTATTGACAGTACTTCCTGTCAATACTTGAAGTGTTGACTGAGAGTATTGAAATTTCTCCACTTTCAACATTCAATACTCGAGTATTCAGTTCCATTACTCGAGTATTGACATATAGTTTGACAGATTACTCCAGTATCAGCATGAAGTACTAAATCAACACTTTTGCAACTTAAATTCTGAAAACCTTTTTGAAATCTTTTTAATATTGTTTTGTTATCATCAAAACAAGATATCAACAAAAATGGTCAATTATACCCTTAAAATTTTATAAAATCGCAGGTGAAGCTGAGTTGGGAGGAATTATAAAGGTATTATTGACCATTTATTTCACATAGGTTGACTCCAGGATAATAATATAAAAAATGAAAAGTTGAGATACTAAGTCATAAACGAGTCGAAAGGTTAAATACTGAGTCGCACCAAGTCATAAATGACGAACTGAGTTATAAATAAGTCAAAAATTGAAGGACTAATATATTAATTTTCTCTAAATTTTAATTATTTTTTATTTTTGTTTTAAGAAATTGGGAAACCTTTCTTCCCTGTTCAATGGTTATTTTTTTTTCAATTTGAGGATTTGGGTTTTCTTCACTCTCCAATCTCAATATGTTTATTTTTAAATGTAATTCTTGTAATAATTATCCAAACAAATTTTTTCTTTTATTTTTTAAAAAGCAATTTTATCAAATGTGTTTTGAAAAACAATTGAAAACGGAAGAAACAGGCTCAATGTTGCGCCTCTGTCATCTCTTAATTAAAATAAAGCATTTGTTATTAAGGCACTGCCCAACAACTGATAATCTCGTAAATCCCATACACCCCATTTATGTTCAGCATTATGAAGACCATATACTATGAGTGAGACCCAGAGAGAAATATGTCCAGAGAACATGTTCATCAACTATTGACAACAATGTAACCATTACTGATCAATTAACTAAAAAAGCAGTTCAGATAACTTGAACAAGGTTGTGTAAGCAGTATAAGCTTAGGATCTTAGCATAAATGCCATTTTAATATGATATGATTTTAGGTGTCCAATATCCAGAGAAAAACTGTTAGGGCAATTTTGTCATTTAACTCCTGTATAATTTAGTTAACAAAGTTTGACCATTAGGTTGGTTAATGGAGATGCGATATTGGCCCATTTATAAACTTTCAGGAAAAAATTACCCCATTTTAAACTTTTGGATTATAACGGTCCCCTCAAAAAGTTATGACTACACAATACCCATTAGAATTGCCCCCTCGAAAAACTCAAGAATTCCCAACATCCATCAAAGAAAATTCCTAAATTATTTTGTCCTCTTAACCCTTTTAATTTTTAGGATTCGACAAAAGTAATGGCCTTGTAGACATATTCATTCTTTAAAATGTGTTTTTTGAAAAAAAAATAATAAGAAAACTTGTTTGGTAATTTGCTTTTAGTTGGGTGCTTAAAAAACATAAATCTGTTGTTTAAAACTAAAGAGCAAAAATAAATTTTAGGGAAAATTAATCTCTTGATTATTCAATTTTTAACTTATTTTGTAATGTAGTCTCTTAATTATAACTTGGTACGACTCGATTCTTAAACTTTTAACCCGTCTATAACTCAATCCATCAACTTTTCATTGTCTATATTATTATCCTTGTCATTTCTAGGTCAACCTCTGAGGCGAAATGGTTAATAATATACCCTCAAGATTTTATAAAAACGCGAAATGGTTAATAATATACCCATTTTTTTACATAGGTTGACTCCAAATGACAAGGATAATAGTATAAAAAATTGAAAAATTGAGGAATTGAGTCAAAAGTTTAAGGATTGAGCCGCACTCACTCATAAATGAGGAACTGAGTTATAAGTGAATCAGAAATTGAATGACTAAAATATTAATTTTTTCTTTAATTTTAATTATTTTTTATTTTTGTTTTACGAGATTGGGAAACCTTTTTCCCGAGTTCCATGGTTTGTTTTATTTTTTCAATTTGAGGATTTGGGTTTTCTTCAATCTCCAATTAGGTGTGTTTCGACCTGCTCCCCCCTCCCAAAAACGGTCCGTTTGAAGAGAAAAGCATGAGATGTTATATTAAATGGATGTTTGGATTAGCCTTTGATCAATCTGATTTTTTTGAAATTGATTTTAAACAATTTAACTCGACTTATATAAAAATGTTTTTATAATTAATTTTGTGTTACCCAAACACCCTTGAGTCAGGGGTGAGAGAGATATGGTCACGACGAAAAATAAGTCTTGATGTGGATCTTACCTTACTTTAATTACAAAAAGGAAAATTACTTGCTTTATATACACACACACATATATATATAAACTTGCTTTTAATTAGTCATCCAAATAAGTTTTCTGAAACTGATTTTCTTACCAAAATCAAGCTAAATACAAATCACATTACAAAATCTAATTTTTACTCATAAATTTGTGAAAATATGATCTGAAAAAAAAGGCTACTATCATCACAGCTAATGCAAACAAATCATAAATCTTCTTGAAATTCACCTTTGGAAATGCGTAGAAGTAGGGGCACCAGTCACATGGAGTGATGCTGAAAGTAGAGGGTGACACTAACAACATCCCAGGGAATATACCCATTCCAACAAAAAACGAGTAGAAGTGGCTTTTTTTTTTTTTTGCCAATCTAACTTTTACAAACTTATAAACATCAAATTATTGGATCCAATAGATAATTTTATTTTTCATCAAAGTAACGTAGGAAACACTCTTCTCTTTCTTCATGGTCATTTTCTCCTTGAGAAAGTGATAAGCACCTTTGTCTTGACTTGTGCTTGTAAAGGACGTAGTTTTGCCTCAAAAGTGAAGTTAACTAAAAGCTTGTCCACACATAACAAAAATCTGCACCAATTTGACCGCGTGATTTGAGGGCCAAATCGTGAGTCTACTGGCCTTCTTCCATCCAAATCCTCCAAGGCTCCAACGCTTCTAACAAACAACGCCACAGACTATATACAGGGACTACTGTTCAGAAGATACACGACTTTGAAAAGTAAGCAACGTCCAATGCCCAAATATTACTGCAGCTGTCGTCGTCCTTTTGGTTAAAAAATGTCCTTAATTATACACCGTCAAATATTTGATATATATTACTCATTTGATTATATTTATAATAAAGAAATAAAATTTTTTATCTTATTTATAAGTTACCTTACTAATATTTTATTTAAACATATAATTTTATCTTTTATTTATTATTACGTAGACTTTGTTATCATGTATATAATATTCATTAGAACACGTTCAATACGGCAAAGGAAAGGATGACACTAACACTACCCCAGGGAATGTACCCATTCATACAAAAAATGGGCAGTCAGCTTCCTTTGTCCTGTCACCATAAAATTTTGTTAGTGGCAGTCCTAAATATATATTTATATGGTAATAAAATGTTTACTAAATCTAACCCGTTTTCTCTTCACATCTCATTTATATGTTTTTTATTAATTTCTTATGTTTACATTTTTAATTTGATTGTTAACTTGTTATATAAAATTTGTTTACATATTATACATAAAATGATTTTTTAGCCTTGTTTGAGCACTACTAACCATCAAGCATTTACGTATAGTCATCACCAGTTGCTCCAATGTTGCATTTAAATTTTATAATATAAAAAAACATTCATGCATGACTTTAGGGTCAACCAATACTTTCGTTGAGTTGGAGTTTATTCAGGGAGGGAAATAATGTATATAGGAGGGCAGGTCAGATGGCCAAGGACCATATCAGAGATGGAGAAGGGTGGAGAAGGCGGAAGTGACTTTTTTCAACTAATAAACATCACATTATTTGATATGGATTACTCCTTTGATTTATAAGAGAGGGATATTGTTTTTTTTATCTTAATTTATATGCCATTTCATTAAATTTTTCATAATACTGTGAATGTATAATTTTATCCTTAATTAATTCTTTTGTAGACTGTGAATGTATAATTTTATCCTTAATTAATTCTTTTGTAGACTTTATTCTCATGGATATAGTAGATATAATATTCATTAGATACTATTTGAATAAATTTTTTAAACACATATTTTAATAAGATATTTACAGAATATATTACTTTTTACTCTTTCCTGGTATTTCTAGCGCTGGATTAGGTATATTTAAAAAAAAACTGAATTAGATATTAAACAGGTAAAAACACTCATATCCATTAGGGTGAAGGGATTGTAAGTATATATAACATGAGTTGTTATTGTTATTAAATAGGTTCAAAATTCATTTAACACCATGATTTTCAAATCCTTCCAGTATCCCAGAATATTATAGCTCATCTAGCATCTTATATTATTTTTAAATGTATTTAATATCTTAAAATTTTAAAGTATTTTGTAGGACAATTTAATCGTTAAAACATTTTTCAAGAGAGGAATTTCAAGCTGACCGTTAACTCTCCGAAATATCCATTAAATGAATTTGCATCTCACAACATCAAGTATTTTTTTTTAGTGGGACATAACATCCTAAAATAATATTTTGGCGAGGTTAAAATTGCTCTTGAAAAATACTTTGAGGAGAACATTAAACCACAAACTATGTTAGGATAATGTATGCAAATAAAGAAATAATTCAAATTTAAGTATATATTATATTTTATAATATTAGACGCATGAAAAAATCCTTCAAATCCTTAACCCTAGAAAATATTTGAATGTTGTATATTTGGAAAAGTCAAAGCGTGTATAAGTGGATGAGCTTCCAGGTTGTACAATAGGACATGCGTTACAAATGATGAATTAATGACAATTGTGACGGCCTATGAAAAACAATAAGGGCATTAAAGGCAACAACATTTTTAAAAATCTATATTGAATTAGTCACTTGGTACAAAAAAACCAATGAATCAGTTCCTTAAAACTTTTGAATGGATTGGATTTATTTGTTTTCTTCATAGACTTATATCATCTGTGCCCTCTATAATAAAAATATCCTAATCATTATTTTTTATGGATCTCATATCTCACAAATTTCTCTTGATTATTCCTCCCTTCATACCATTTTGATTTGTATTTGTGAAACATTTTTATTAAAAAAAATACAGATGATGTGGCACTCAAGTAGTGTAAGTATCTCTCTTAAAAATTAGCAATAACTTATAATACCTTTTACATTTAAATATTATTCTTTTAATGCTATTTATGACCATTTTTTACATTTTAACTAAATATATTATTTTAATCATGACCAGAGGTTAACTCCAATTTCAACCTTTAACCCAAAAATTACTACTTTGACCAATTCATTGACCAAGATGGTCTTCGTTACCTTGACTTATGATCAATTTGCTTTTATTGATGACGATCTTTATAAGATATCTCTTTCTAACCACCTTGTGGTCTGCAATGAATGTCAAATGAAGCAGCCAATTAGAAATTTTTGGGATATTGCAATATCAAACATATATAAAATGCAATGTTTATATATAGTGCCTCCATCTGTATGTTTTATCACACTATAAAAGATCCTCCTACATACCCTTCATTGATAATCATTCGTTCACTATCCTTCTTTGGGATCTAAAAGTAATCCCAAAGTTTCCAAATTATCATGGTGTTTAAATCTCAAAAGGCTGATTCAACTCTCCCACTAGCAGCATCATGGAGAATTCTCTCCATATTCATATTGTTTAGTGTTTATGTGATGGTCTCTTCATCTGTGGCTACTAATGAGGAAACAAATGCTCTTTTAAAGTGGAAAGTAAGCCTTACAAAGCAAAGCCAAGCTATCCTGTCTTCTTGGAATAATGGCTCTGATCCTTGCAATTTCTGGAAAGGAATTACTTGTGATATTGAATCCATGTCCTTCATCTCCACTATAAATCTCACCGGTCTGGGATTACAAGGTGCACTTCACAGTCTCAACTTTTCATCCTTTGCTAAGCTCCAAGTTTTAGTTCTCAGTTACAACAAAATTTCTGGAACTATTCCCATTCAAATTGGAAATTTCTCAAGTATTCTCATACTGTATTTGCATCATAATTTCTTAAGAGGTTTCATCCCTCCAGAAATAGGAAAGTTGACTACTCTAAAGAAGTTTAGAATTGACGCCAATAATCTGATTGGGAAAATCCCCAAAGAATTTGGCAACTTGAGGGATTTGGAAATATTATCCCTTTACACAAATCACATGTCTGGTCTCATTCCTTGTGAATTTGAGAACCTCCATTCTCTCACAGAATTGGATCTGTCAGAAAACAACTTGCATGGGCCTATACCAACCTACATTGGAAACTTGACAAATTTGACTTGGTTAAGCTTTTGGGCCAACAATCTTTCAGGACCAATCCCATCCTCTATAGGAAACCTGATCAATTTAAAATTACTATCCCTTGGCAGTAACTCTCTTTCTGGGACTATTCCAAGCCAAATTGGCAACCTGAAAAGTATTGTCACACTGTATATGCATCATAATTTCTTGAGAGGTTTCATCCCCCGAGAAATAGGAAAGTTGACTACTCTAAAGCAGTTTGGAATTGGCGCCAATCTGACGGGGAAAATCCCCAAAGAATTTGGCAACATGAGGGACTTGGAAATATTATCCCTTTACACAAATCAAATGTCTGGTCTCATTCCTTGTGAATTTGAGAACCTCAATTCTCTCACAGAATTGGATCTGTCAGAAAACAACTTGCATGGGCCTATACCAACCTACATTGGAAACTTGACAAATTTAACTTCGTTAAGCTTGTGGGCCAACAATCTTTCAGGGCCAATCCCATCCTCTATAGGAAACCTGATCAATTTAAAATTACTATCCCTTAGCAGTAACTCTCTTTCTGGGACTATTCCAAGCCAAATTGGCAACTTGAAAAGTATTGTCACACTTTATATGCATCATAATTTCTTGAGAGGTTTCATCCCCCGAGAAATAGGAAAATTGACTACTCTAAAGCAGTTTGTAATTGGTGCCAATAATCTGACTGGGAAAATCCCCAAAGAATTTGGCAACATGAGGGACTTGAAAATGTTATCCCTTTACACAAATCAAATGTCTGGTCTCATTCCTTGTGAATTTTGAGACCTCCATTCTCTCACAGAATTGGATCTGTCAGAAAACAACTTGCATGGGCCTATACCAACCTACGTTGGAAACTTGACAAATTTGACTTCGTTAAGCTTGTGGGCCAACAATCTTTCAGGACCAATCCCATCCTCTATAGGAAACTTGATCAATTTAAAATTACTATCCCTTAGCAGTAACTCTCTTTCTGGGACTATTCCAAGCCAAATTGGCAACCTGAAAAGTATTGTCACATTTTATATGCATCATAATTTCTTGAGTGGTTTCATCCCTCGAGAAATAGGAAAGCTGACTACTCTAAAGCAGTTTGAAATTGGTGCCAATAATCTGACTGGGAAAATCCCCAAAGAAATTGGGAACTTGAAGGATTTGGAAATATTATCCCTTTACACAAATCACTTGTCTGGTCCCCTTCCTCAAGGCATCGGAATGTTGAGTAATCTCAAAGAATTGCATTTGTATGAAAACAATTTCATTCTTGAAGAATTCTCTTGCTCATTTGGAAACTTGACCAAATTGGAAATTCTATATCTACAAAAAAGTGGATTGTTAGGCTCCATTCCTAGTGAACTTGGGAACCTCCATTCTCTCGCAAAATTGGATTTGTCAGAAAACAACGTGTATGGGCCTATACCAACCTTCATTGGCAACTTGACTAAATTGGTTTCCTTAAACTTGAACGCCAACAGACTTTTAGGAATAATTCCATCGTCTTTAGGAAAGTTGGTGAATTTAGAAAATGTTTACCTTGGTGATAACTCTCTTTGTGGACCTATTCCATCTACCATAGGAAATCTGACCAAACTCAAACAGCTTGTTCTTGGCAATAACTCTCTTTGTGGAACTATTCCATCTACTATAGGAAATTTGAGACTCCTCAACGTCCTTA
>JANTPZ010005685.1:0-14046 GCA_025593235.1 Vachellia pachyceras
CTCAGAGGTGTTGTCAATGCAGCACATGGTGTTGTCAGGTGTTGTCACGTGACAACATCATGCGCTGCATTGACAACACGATGTGCTGCATTGACAACACCTCTGGGACCATTTTTTAAATATTTTAAAATTTAGGACCATTTGATAAATATCTTCACTATGTAGGACCAAACAGTAAATTCCCAAATAAAAAAAAAAGTATCTGTTATGGATTTTGACGGGACAACCAAACGCGGCCTAAGGCAAATAGAGTCAGCAGGTGGGTTGAAGCTAGAAGCTTCGTGGGGGCAGCCCAAAATTGACGCTGAAAACAGCTGATTGGTCAATGAGTCAGTCATAGTGTGCAATTATTTAGAGAGATATTAATTCTTATTTTTTTAAAAAATTAATTTACTATTTTGCCCTTTATTCATTTTTTAAAAATTGATATTTGATTAGACCATGAACCACTTTCTCATGTAATTATTATTACCATCCAAAAGTGATTTGACCTCTAAAACACAATCAGCCAAACGGGCACAATCATGGGTTGCTTTTCCATTTGGCTAACTCAATAACTCACCGGCCATAAAACTCAATTAAATTTTTTTTTGTCCTTTTTGTCCAAAATCAATGGAATTATGGGCAAAATTAATTTGATTTGGTTTGTTTCCTGCCCATAAAAAAAATCAAATTTTGACCTACAAACTTTCAGTTGAAATGATAAGCAATTTTAATTACTATCGTAGAGATAAAAATAACGGTTTAAATTAAATAAATGTATTTGTTGTGAAGACTTTAATCTTAACACTCCTGGACCGATGTGGATTAATCTCAAGTTTAAAGTGATTTGATGATATTCTGAATTAGATAAAGAAAATTAAAATTTTGAGATTTTTATATTGGAACAATTATGATTTCATAGTGAATATAATATTTATGTGATCAATGTCCATTTATCTCCTATTATCTCACATTATTTACCATTATATTCCATTATCATGAAATATTTTTACATTGTAAGGTTACATGACTAAACAAATGGAACGTACGATATATGCAGTTGACACGCCAAACACGGAATGGGAATTGCACTGTGCCTGTTTGAAAATGTGGTAGAGAAGTACTTTTACGCAAGTTGAAGAAATATGTGGAGAAGATTATCTTGTTTTACAGAAAAACACTGTTGAATATATGTTTAGCTTTTGAAAACGTTGTTCCAAACAAACACACTGTCTTGCTCTTCAATTTTCTACTCATTCTTTTACGCTCTTATTGTGCGTATCTGGAAAGTGATTATCAATCATGTTACATATAAATTGAAACAAAACTCTTTTTATATACTTACATTTGAATACGTAAAATCGTTATTCCAATAGATTCTCAGACACGCAAATTAACTTTTCCTTTATTTTAATAATAGATTTGACTGTTTTTAATATATGAATATTTGTTGTGACTTCTTTTGATTATTGTTTACCTAACCCAAGTGTGGAGTGTTGATCCAAAAAATTTAAACAACAGTGAAGAAAGTGATCGCCTCTTCTTCTTTGAAGCATGTGACATCATTTCATGTAAACACAGCTTAGTAATTATTAGAATTAGAAGATTTATTTCTCTAAGAGTGTTATTTTAATTGTTAGGATAATTTGATATCTTGAAGGAAAAAGACGAAATTATATGAAATTCTTGCGAACTTCACGTTAATTGGAAAAATACACATTGAACATGGCTACTCAAAACCATGAGAATAATAATACCTTATTGGACTTTGATCATGTGGTTCTTCGTTGAATCTGCAGCACATTGTATCGTTTTGAATTATTTTGTTTTACTATTTAGATTAATTTTTTTTAAAGATTAAAAATGTCAAATAAACTACGATATATATTCTAAACTTTTTATGTATATATCATTAGATAATATATAATTTTATAACTCAAACGAATTAGTTTCGAGA
This sequence comes from Vachellia pachyceras, assembly GCA_025593235.1. NCBI lineage: Eukaryota > Viridiplantae > Streptophyta > Magnoliopsida > Fabales > Fabaceae > Vachellia > Vachellia pachyceras. The sequence continues at coordinate 1,940 of JANTPZ010005685.1, forward strand.
GAAATTGTAAATATTTAAATTAATTAACTTCTTTAATCCCTATAAAAAATTCAACTAAATCTTATATTAAAGATATAATATAGTATGTAATATAGTTGTTTGTTCTTTTTGAGTCGTTTTCAAAGAATATCACTTGTTTATCTTGGATCCATACTCATAATGATATATATATATATATGACCACTTAAGACAAGCTTTAGATAATAGTCTTGTCTGTGCGAGCATTAGAAAAATATGTTTATGTAAGTTAGGATAAAATCACTCTTACATTATTGTAGGGAAAAAAGATTTCAACCCTAAGATGATGTGCTTGTTTTGTTTACACGTTCAAACCACGTTGCATGCGAGTCGAGATAAAACTTCTATCATATCCTTAATTTGTAATACATAAAACCACTCTCCCAACGGATTCCCAAACAGGCACAATATGAAAACATTAGATTTTTTTTTTCTAAAATGGTATTTTTAAATTAATAAGTTATAATTTTTTTATATTTCTGTAACATGAAGTTTCGACTTAAGGAATATGATTCAACTTCGTGATGTAGCAGTTGGTTTTGGTTTTTTTCTTTAAAGAAATGTTTATTGACTTATATGAGTTAATCATTGTCACCTTTCCCATAAAGAAAGAAAAAAAATCCTGCAAGGAATAAAACTACATAATTTAATAATTCATATATAATACGAAAACTAACTCGATTGATATTTAATTATTACAGTATTTCTGAAATAAAATACAATATTTTGAATATAACATCTATTAATTATCTTCACTCATCAGATAATTCTGATGAGTAAATCAGGGGCAAACCAATATTTATTATTATATATATATATTATTGGGGGAATAATCATGATCTTTCACATCAACTTGTTAATAAAATAGAAATATTCTTTCTTCAAGGGAATAACTGGGCAGTTATTTTCTTCAACTTCAAGGTGAATATATTTATTTATAATACTAATTATGACAACAACTTTAATATGATTTGTGATTCTTAACAATTAAGTAATTGAATAATCTAAATTAAATACTCTAAGATTTTAAAAGGATATAACTACACGAGGACAACACGCTTGAAATTAATAATAAATAACCTATTGTCTATGGGTTCAACTGGAGAAGGGATTGAGTTAATATTCTCACCTAAAGGGAGATTGTTCGATCCTGGGGAGTGTCATTTAGTTGTGGCTTCAATCGCGGTATTTTGGGAGGAATCACCAATACTACGTGAAGCTGGGTTGACCTACCTATGTGGTGAGATCAAATAGCTTGTTTGACTTACTCCAGTGCCCGCAGGGACATGTTCCAGTAGATCATGAGTTAGGTGCTTCGCCCTTAAATCGTGGATGAGCCCAAACCCTTTCCTAAAATTTTTGTATAAAAAATAATAAATAATCAGGCGAGGATTACTTAAATATATAAGTTTGAACATTTTTTTTTTGCTTTTGACCCATTTTATGATAGTTTATCCCAACTTGCTTAGGCCTCGATAGATCACATTAACAAGTTAAATTGCAATTCAGTTTTCAACAAATCCCAATGCTTACATGCACAAATAATCATTTTTTGTTTATTTTATTAAACTTATCATTAGACGATGTTCAGAGAAAATAAGTTTGAGTGCTCATCAACTAATAAATAGAAATTTAAGACATTTGACAAAACAATTATGTGTTGTATATAGTGACTTTTGAAGATGTAATAATAATCTGCTTGTTTGAAAAAGTTTATTTACCCTTTAAAAGCACGTTTAACAATATTTTTCCATAAAACGAAATAATCTCTTCCCCAATGATCCTGCAAATTTTTCCAATAAAATAAGGGTTTTCCACAATGAATATATGGTGATAAAGTTACATCAATATAGATCAGCTTCACACGAAAGTTGACAAGATATAAAATGATAAATAAAGTATGATGGACGTAGGTTTGATTTTTAATCATCTTTTAATTTATTATATGCTTAATTATGTAACAAGGCATAGACTAAGTAATCCTTACATGTGTTTCAAATCTTCTGGTAACCCTAATGGGTTAATTACAATAATTAGCATAACAATCTCAAGCTTTGCTTTGAATCCTGGTTTGGTGAACGAATAAGAATCATTAACGTACATTTTTATGTACTAAACTCCAAAGTAATTTTTTTATTCTCATTAAACAAAGTAAATCCAACGCTTAGCTTGCTTTACACTTCGGCCACTAGCACATTAATTACATATACGCAAATTAATCAAAAAAACCTATTGATACCAACAAACTTTGATAATAACATAATATATTTATATTATCTTGATACGCAAATCAAACTTCAAAAATTAAGTTTTGGAGCTTTTGAAAAACTACTTGGAATATGTATGCCTAGGGGCGGACTCGAGACCTTGACTGAGGGGGTGCAAACTATTTTTTAAGAAGATAAATTAGACTTATTCTTAATATATTTTGAAAAGAATTTGAGAAAACATTTAGTAAATTCAAATCAGGAGGTGTGGTTGAACTCGTTTAACTATACCTAGGTCCGCCCTTGCATATGTGCCTATGCTTATAAAATATAACATAAGAACAAACATCATAGTAATAATTTTTCATTCTAAATGTAACAGTTAACAAAGAATGTGTGTTTGGGAACCAGTTGGAATAAATAAGTTTACATATTCTAAGAAGAATTTATGGATTTCACGATGTTTTTATTAATTTCGAGATCTTTTTTTACGTATTTCAAATGGTTTTTGTTTTGGCTTGTGTATACAGTTAAGAATAAAGAATTTTCAAACAAGTGCAATGTGTCTTGATTCTAAATGTAGAATCACATTTCACTTTCTCTCCTAAATAGATAATTTAATTTGTTCTCAAAATTATAAAATTAAGTTTTGGAGTTTTGGAAAAACTACTGGAATATATGACATACAAACAAATATCATAGTAATAATTTTTCAGAACTAATTAATATCGATTCTAAATGTAAGAGTTAACAAAGAATGTGTCTCAGATGCATACTCTTATTTCACTTTGTCTCCTAAATTGATAATTTAATTTGTTCTCCAAATTATTTATATTCACTACACTTTATCAAGCGGTTTTCATCCATGGTAATTTTCAATAAAAATGATTAAAGGGTATTTTACAAAATTAATGGATATCTTATAAACAATTAATTTTAATATCTAGAAATTTAATTATCAAATTCTTATGTTTAGGCTTTAGAGTGATATATAATTGCCATAGTAATAAACTACATGGCAATTACACATGGATGTTGGTTCAAGAGCTAAATAAAATAAAGTAAATCGAAATGCACATATCCGATGACACTGTGTGGGGTGAAGTCAAATGAGTATTGAAAGGGCATTAGTTAATTTTTTTTCTATATATATCATCTTTAGTTGAAGTCACTAACCACAAGAGAGAATATAATACAAAATCTGAATTTTCTATTTAAACGTTGGCACAATGAAAATTTTATTCCAATTTTAGACAAAGTTAATGACTCAACAATTTTTCTTTGAATCTGATGAGATAGTTAGGAATACTTTATAATAGTAAAAGATGAAATTGTAAAGAATGAAATTATACGTATACTCCCTCTTGTTGTAAATATAAGTTGTATTTGTTTAAAATATATTATATTTTATAATGTATATATTTATAAGGCATTTTATGAATTTTTTAAGGGCAATTTTGTATCATTCTTTTTAAAAAAACTGCCAGTAAGTACATATTAAACTCTTCATTCCTTCATCAATACGGCTTATTCATGATATGTTGAAATAATTTAATAATGGGCTACATATTACATCTATATGTGGGTGCCATTATTTATTATCTGTGCCCTAATATAAAGTGATCTAATAAGGTTTAAGGAATTAAGTGGGCATAATGAGGTGTCATGGATCAAAATATACTGAGGCCCAATTTGCTGGCCGGTATTCATTGATGGGTTAAATACAGGGTCTCTCTACAAATACAGGGCTATGATCCCCGGGTTAGCTAAGGGTTTTTCATTTGACCGTCTTGCTTCCCCATCCGCAGTCGGTTCTCTCTCCCCTGGCGATAACCTGGTTGACTTAGCCCTTCCGTCATACATATCCCTTTCCGTCAACCGCATCCATTGATCCAGGTACGCTTCCGCTATCCTTCAGATTATTCCACCTTTGGGCCGATTAGATACTCGCATGAAATTATATAGTCACAAAACCATCTCTAATATGCCTCATAAATAATTTTCACAAGAGAGCACACTTTGGTGTGATGTTGTGTCAATTTATTTAATTGGCATAAAAGATAAAGAACCTTAAATGGGCACAAAAGCCTTCAAAAATTTATTGCCATTATCTTTTATGTGGATTTCTTTAAATAGAAAAGAATGACATTATGGTAATTTTGGGATGTATAGATCTAGATCTTGCATTAAGGACTAATCCTCCCCTTCCTCTTATGAATGAAAGTATTTTTGAAACACGGAGGTGTTTTGGTTAGTTGGAGCGATTAAATCGTAGGAGTCTTATGATCATAAAGCATGGCATCCCAAGATCTTTTTGAGGTGCTATTACTGATAGTATTCTCAAAGTTAAGGATTTTCTTGCGAACATTTAAAAGCACTTTGTAAAAGGCAATAAGGCTGAAACAAGTATGCTTTTGCAACGCTTGATTTCTATAAAGTACAAGGGGCAAGGAAATATAAGAGAATACGTTATGGAAATGTCCCACATAGCTACAAAACATAAGGAATTAAAACTTGGGCTATCTGAGGATTTTTTGGTACATTTAGTGCTCATTTCTCTTCCTGCACAATACAGCCAGTTTAAGGTCAGTTATAATTGATAAAAGAAAAATGGACTCTGAATGAACTCTACCCTATCTTGTGCAAGGAGAGAGGTTGATACATCATGATAGCTCTCACAGTGCCAATGTGGCTAGCACCTCTAGAGAGAAGGGCATAAGAGAAAGTTTTCAGAGGCCGCAAAGGGTTCTGTTCAAAGAAACCCATTAAGAATCCTGCTTCTGCTTCTAACCCAATAAAGAATAATTATAATAAGGTAAATGGGAGAAGCATTAAAGATTGCAGCCTACATTTTGAACAGAATACCACCTAAAGCAACTGCTAAAACACGTTATGAGTTTTAGACGGGTAAAAAGTCCGGTCTAAGACACTTTCAGATTTGGGCTTATGCAGTTAAAGAAAGGCCTTATGAGCCTCAAGAAAGGAAACTAAACCCAAAATAGTAAGCAGTTACTTTATTGGGTATTCTAAAAGCTTAAGGGGTTATAAGTTTAATGATTTTACTCTCATGAATATTTTTGAAACGGGAACTGCACGTTTCTTTAAGGATGTTGAGCTTGGGGGGAAGATAAAGTAAGAAATATCACTTACGAGGAAGAATTGAAAAGAAGTAAATCCATAACCTCTATATAGTGATGTTCAGGTTCAAATTCCTCCTACACAGGTTGAAGTTCTTTAAGTGGAAACTCAACAACTTCAAGAAACGATGTTAAGATGATCCACATGAGAAAGGAGAAATGTAGTTTTGGATGATTACATTGTCTTCCCTCATGAACATGAGGTAGACAATGGTATGGTGGAAGATGATCCAGTCAACTCCCAACAGGTAATTAAAGCTCCAACTCTCAAAAGTGGATTGAGGCGATGAATAAGGAGTATAAGCCAATGCAAGACAATAAGGTTTGGGATCTTATCACTTTGCCAGAAGGTGCAAAACCTGTTGGTTGCAAATGAATATTTTAAACCAAAAGGGATGCAAATAGCAAAGTGGAAAGATACAAGGCTTGTCTTGTGGTAAAATGGCTTTACTCAAAAGAAAGAGGTTGACTTTAAAGAGAATTTCTCTCTAGTTTCTTCGAAAGACTTTTTTAGAGTAATCATGACATTAATCGCCCATTTTGATCTTGAGTTCCAACAGATGGATGTTAAGACTGTGTTTCTCAATGGTGACATTGATGAGACGATTTATATGGAGCAACCAAAAAACTATGTGTTAGGAGAACCTAACTCTATAGTTTGCAAACTAAAGAAATCCATCTATGGTCTTAAGCAAGTTTCCCGTCAATGGTATCACAAATATCATCAGGAAATTATAACATTTGATTTCGAGGTAAATCCTGTTGATCATTGTGTATATCGTAAGGTTAGTGGGAGTTAGTTCATATTCCTGGCTTCATATGTTGATAACATATTGCTTGCCGCCTACTATTCGGTCTTGTTGCAGCAAACCAAGAAATTTCTATCAAATAATTTTGAAATAAAAGATCTTGGTGAGCTTCCTTTGTATTAGCAATCCAGATTCACCAAGATGGAAATCGAGGTGTTCTTGGATTATTACAAAGGAGTTATATTGATAAGGTGCTAAGAGGTTCGGCATATAAGATTGTAAATTAGGTAATACACCTTTTTGCTAAGGGAGACAAATTCAGTCTCAAATAATGCCCTAATACAACACTTGAGATTAAAGATATGGAAAAAAGGATTCCCTACTCTTCAGCTGTTAGGAGTCTTATATATGCTCAAGTGTGTACGCGATCAGATCTCGCGTTTGTTACTAGAATGTTAGGCAGATATATGAATAACCCAGGTATGAACCATTGTAAAGCAACCAAACGGGTTATGAAATATCTGAAGAGAATAAAGGATTACGTGCTCATGTATCGTAAATCAGATCAGTTGGAGATCATTCGACATGTTGATTTTGATCACGATGGATGCCAATGTATTAAGAACTCCACATTAGCTTATGTTTACATGCTAGCTAGTAAAGCTATTTCTTGGAGCTTCCTCTTTTATGGAAGCAAAGCATGTAGCAGTTTGGGAGGCATCCAACCATGGAATATGATTGCGCAACCTTGTCATTGGGCTGCAAATTGCGTAAAGTATTGAAGGACGATTAAAGTTATATTGTGACAATATGGCGACAATCTTTTATTTCGATACCTAGCCGTTAAGGATAGGGAGCAGAATGGGCAGTTTTCTATCGAACACATTCGGACATACTCCATAATTATTGAACTGCTAGCAAAGGGAGTAACACCCAAAGTTTTTCACGAGCGCATAGCTCGAATGGGTATGCTTTATGATGAGGATATCCTAGTTTAGTGGGAGTATGTATCTGGTGTTTGATTTTATGAACATTTAGGTATTTATTCTGATCAGAAATAAAGTTATACAAAAATAAAGTTATTCGATTTTCGGTTAAAGTTTTGCTTCAGTTTACCATTCTCATGATGATTAAAGTTGATCTCACTAAGGAGAATCAGTTGGAAAATAGGCATGTATAGATCACATTCATGAAATTTTCCATGCAGTATATCCATGATTGATCCATGTCATTTGGTTGTGTTCATATATGTGATCATTTTGAGATTTAGTTATGTGTAATACGACGGAGATCCTGTTTGGTTCTATATGGATGCAATCAATGGACTGGATTGTTTAGGGAATAAATAATGGCAATTTTGCGCGTATAAAGGTTTCACATATTTAAGTTACATATGTGCCCTAGTGGGAGATTGTTGGAATAATTCAACAATGAGCCACATATTACACTTATATGTGGGTGCCATTATTTATTATCCGTGCCCTAATATAAAGTGATCTAATTAGGTTTAAGAAATTAAGTGGGCATAATGAGGTGTCATGGATCAAAATATACTGAGGCCCAATTTGCTGGCCCGTATTCATTGATGGGCTGAATACAGGGTCCCTCTACAAATACATGGCTATGGTCCCCGGGTTAGCTAAGGGTTTTTCATTTGACCGTCTTGCTTCCCCATCCGCAGTCGGTTCTCCCCCCGGCGATAACCTTGTTGGCTTAGCTCTTCCATCATACGCATCCCTTTCCGTCAACCACATCCATTGATCCAGGTACGCCTCCGCTATCCTTCAGATTATTCCATAGAACTTGTATGCTAAAGAATATCCAACATGATACATTTAAAGAAGGATGCAATAGGAAAAAACATAAAAGTCTTACCAACTTAGGTCCAGTTTGTATTAGAGTTTGAAAATCACATTCATAAAAGTCGAAACAAAATTTATCATACTATTAGGAAAAAAACTTCAACATCTAATTCAAACGGCACTTAACAGCGTTTTTGTGATGTGTGTTAAATAAAAATGTCTTACTGTATGTGAATGGAAGGAAATACACGTATTATATATTATGATTCATAATGTTAGATATTTCAAGAAGATTTTTTTTAATACATAATCTAAGTTACTTGAAGGGTAATTAATGCTTATTTATCAATTTTATCCGCGTAATTAATACCCAAGTTAGACTCTTCAATCCTCATATTTTTCTCTCACATTTAAAGCCTTATTTTTTCAATTTAACAGGGTTAATTATTTCAACACTGATTAATTAATTAAAATGACTTATATTATGAATCAGAGAAATACCGAAAAGCAAAGAAAGTTAGGCATCTTTAGAAGAGGGAGGGGGAATGAAGGGTTCATTGACTTGGAACATTAGTAGAAATATATGAGGTCTTCAAGTTAGTGGTTATTGTGGTCACTACGAAAGAGACATAACCCACAATACTATTAATTGCCAATCCCATCATCCTCATCATGTTTTGTTGTTATGTACCCTACATCATTAAATGGCCCATACTAGCAGCTGCATTAGAAAAACATGATTAAGTAAATCCAAAGATCGATTTCATTATTGGGTGTGTTTGGTAAGGCCGTTAGGGAAACAGACACAGATTCTGAGGTACTTTATGTGAGAGAAGTTTTGTCTCGGTAAGCGCATCCGTTGGGGGGAATGGCTTACCAAACACACCCATTATCTCTCTTTCTTTTTTAGGAGATTTATGTTCAAATCATAAAAAAGAAGTTATTTATGAAAAGATTTTAAGAGGTTGTCAATAATAAGTCGAGGAGCACCATTACAAGTGGAGCAACGACCATTGACAACCTCTTGAAACCTTTTCATAAATAACTTCATTCTATGGGACTCAGCTTAAATCTCCCTTCTTTTTTGTCTCTACCTATAAATAACAATCTTTTTAACGGAAAGATTACAAGCTGTACATTGTTATCAATACAATTCAGCTAAGTGTTACTTATACAATTGAACGAGGGAGTATATTCTTACAATACATACGGTGTTTGTTTGGAAAAGCTCATTTACTTCCCCAAAAGCACATTCAACAATGTTTTTCTGTAAAACGAGATTATCTCCTCCACATATTTACCTCAACTTACATAAAAGTACTTCTCTACTGTGTTTCCAAACGAACACATTGACTTATTGAGTGTGGAAGGAATTGGATTATTTAGAAGTATTTATCTATTAACAACAATACAATAACATTTTTTAAACAAGACATCAAGAGTATAGTGATTCACAATTTGACCAACTAGGGAGGCCATTAATTGATTGACAATTTGACCAACTAGGGAACACAAGCTCTGTGGATTTAGTCACAACCATACATCTTCTTAAATGTTGACCAAACTTCTTCATTCTACCACTTTTGTCTTTTTTGCTTAGTGATTTTTCTCTCCTCAAATCATTATTCTATATCCCACTTTATTACTTGGTCTTCTTTCCCCACCATCCACACAATACTTAAAAAATATCTCCACTTTAAAATATATATATTTGAGGTAAACTGTTTTTTTTAATTATACAACAATTAACCTTCACATTCGCATTTACCAAGTGCTTGAAAATCCGACAAAGATTAAATTAAGTGAGATAGTGGTTTAGTTGTGGATGAACCAGTTGACTCAAGTCAATCATAATTAAAATAAGGAAAAATTAGAATAAAGTATCAAGATGAAATAATATTTATTGGAGATGATCATATATTAAAGGATCAAATAATAAAATATAAATTTAAAAATACTAAATTGTCATAACTAAAGTTCCTATTTTTCTCCTAGAATTTTTTTTTAAGAAAAAACTAAAACTTCTTCATCTTTATTTCTTACTCTTGCTAAATTATCTTGCAATATAAAGTATGTAGCAATGGGAGATATTGGTCATAGGAGAACAATTTTCAGCAGCTCGAGGGATGCTTCTTTTTCGTCATCGTTTATTTACCTTTTTCTGTTTTTTGCATTCTTGTTTAAATTTCACAAATTCAAGTTATTTCTAGACTGTTATCTTTGATAATAAATATTTGGAATACTTTAAGTTGATAGGGAGATCGTAGGGAAAAAACTAATAGTAAGATCAATTTTTATTATTATAATTGAACATTCTGATTTTTAATACTATTTGCATAATGTCTTATTTTAATCACTTAATCTTCCTGAAAATTTTGACAAAGCATGGAATGATTTTAATTTTTTTTATTTTGGTGAAAATATCACTTTGATAAGATAAACTAGATGAAAAATTGATTATATAAATGGATAAATGTTGATAATGATATATTTAAATGAAATATTGAATTATTAAAAATATGGATACATATATTAAAGAACAACGTAAAAAATTAAAATAAATATGGTTGCGTGGAAGATTGACATTTTTTTAGAAATTGATGATATAGGAGAAAATATTGCAAATTTGAATAAGAGTGATTTAGTATTTTTAAATTTATATTTAAATATTTGGGCTCTCTAAATGATTACAGTTTTTTTATAGTCTTTTGAAATAAATATTATTTTTCTAGATCCTTATTTTAATTTTTCTTAAAATAATATGGTTAATGAACATATACAAAATACTGACATTTAACATGAAAAAGAGTAATTTCCAAATTACAAAAGCATTAATCAACAACTAAAAATAAAAATAAAGCAAATAATGTGTCCGTTTCGGAACGGGCAGAGAAGCATTTTTATGCAAGTCGATGTAAATATGTGAAAGAAATTATCTCATTTTACGGAAAAACACTGTTAAACGTGCTTATGAAAAGTAAATAAGCTTTTCAAACAAGCGCAGCGGTAGAAAGCAGACGTTAGTGAATAAACCAAGAAGAGAGGAGAATGCATTCCAAAATCCTACCCATTCATTAAACATACTGACATGCTTGCACGTTTGTAAAATGGGTTAAGATGAAAAAATACTCATATTTTTATTAAAAATATATTTAGCATCATATACTTTTAAAGATATAAAAATACCTATGAATATTTAAAATAGATGTAAAAATGGCATAATCATTAAATATAATCAACACCATTAGTTTTTGTGATGAAACCCACACAAGTTTTACACACACATATATTTAACGGTGTTAGATTATGTTTAATATATATATCATTTTTGCTCTGGCTTTAATTGTTCATGTGTATTTGTATGGTGTCATAAGTAAAAAAAAAGTTTATAAGTATTTTTATACCGGGTAAGATTCTTCCCTTTCTTTATATTTCATTTAGTTTCATTCCATGTGAAGACGAGGAATTACCCATATTAAAAAATTAACCATCGATTTCTCATTTATATATGTGTAGACATCATTGGAGCTTGGTTCACTACTTTAAATCAGGAATACTTACATACTTCTAGAGTGTCATATCATTCATACTCTCTTAGATGAAAATGTCATGACCATCTCTTCTTGTGGGTCCCACAAATATATATTACAATGATTTAGGGAAAGAGGGAAATAATTAAGCGATATGACATCCTAAAAATTGATAATTGAAATATTTTCATTGGAGAGATATGGATGACGTGACACTCTGAGAATGTGCAAGTACTTCTCACTTAACGCAATCAGTTTTTGGTTAAAAAAAAATTAACTCAGCCATTCATCTAATCCTAGAAATAAATCTGCTTAATTCATTTCATATGACAATTTGATTGGTTAGATTCAATCATTTTGAAGCTCAATTGGAATACTTGTCATAAAAAAAAAAGGAATACTTGTCTCAAAAATGTTTTTTTTTTGGCAGTAATGCAAAGAAGAGTTCAAGGTTTTGTGTGCAAGTGACTAAACTCTTTCAATTGGAATTAATTTAATATGGTTGGTACCAAGAAGTTAATTTTAATTACTTTTCATATCAGAAAGTGTTCTAAGGTGCAACAATCAAATAAAAACCAAATGGAAAAATCCAAACCATCTACCATGGCTTTTTTATATCAAGAAATAATTTTGTTTGTAATGCTTTCCAAAAGAACAGATATAG
>JANTPZ010005687.1:0-15964 GCA_025593235.1 Vachellia pachyceras
AGCCTCGTTTGATAGCATAAATAGCATGGTACAGTATTGTACAAGCTATAAATCATATAAGCATTTTTTTTAACCATCACAAGTTAATTGCATCAATATCCAATATTTGGGCATGTCTTTGACCATAGGATGACAATAAATATATAGATTTGAATAACACTGCACTCACGTCATAAAATGGTAATAATGATAATGATGGGGGGCAAGTGTGGGCAAGACTAGGGCCAGGCAAGCTCTTGCAAGGTTTGGCAAGTGTGGGCAACGGTCCAAGCAGGCTCGGGTACTGGTACTGGTGGTGATAGAAACATAGAGGTAGGTAGAGATGTTGATATGGGACAATGGTAGTAAGAGTGGTGCTTGTGGTGAAGGTAATGATGGTGGGAATAGCGATGGTAATGGACTAAAGGTGACAACAATGGACAAATTAATGGTGGTGTGAAGATATTAGAAGTCACCACCGAGCGTCGTGGTGCAGCGGTCAAGGCGGCTGTCACCTCCCAGAGGTCGAGTGTTCGATCCCTGGGAGCCACGCTCGAGGGGAGGAGATACCCACCCTTGGTGCAAAGCACCTTAAAGGGGTGCGCCTCATGTATTTTCCGCTCCGGATTAGTCGGTTGCCCCGGGTTACCTGGTCCAGTATGGAAGAAGGCCAGGGACTCAGGAAAAGGCGCCGGATACCGAGGGGAATCGCGGGGGGCCAAAGGCCCAAAATTGCCCTAGATCACCAAAAAAAAAAAAGAAGAAGATATTAGAAGTCATGCATGATGGTTTTATAGAGATAGTTGGAGCAATGCTAGTGGTACAAATGGTGGCAATGGTCAAAGCTTCAACTTGTATTAAGCTTACACAATTCTTTGTGCATACCAACTACCAAAGGAACATAAACATAGATTATATTTGCTTATACCATCATCCCCATCCTATACAAAGTGCACTAAACAGGGCATGAGTTGATTACAAAATATACATCTGAGAATTCATCCAATTAGTACGCCTCCATGTTGTATCGCTCCCATTAAAGTAAACTTCAAAAAGCTCTCTTCCTTATCACAATATAGCCTACTTGTATGGTTTTCTACACAATGTCTATTTCTTGATAGGGCCTGGAAAATTCATGCAAGAGCACTAGCTATCTGGAAGTATTCTGCGAATCAACATTGGTCTGAAAGTGTTAAAAATGGAACAACTTTTCCTGACGGTTAAAAAACTAATGTTGACTGTTAAAATTTGTAAGGCAAAGGGCAACAGTGCTTCATTTTTAATACTTCTAAGGCAATATTGAACCCAAAAAAATACTTCTGGACACCCAGCACTCTTAAGTAAAAACTTTCAAGACAAATTTGCATTTAAACCTTTCCAAACATTAGTTTATTTGTTTCATTGTAGTCTCACATTCAGGAGCCAAAACACAAAATGTGGCTTGTGTTGACTCCTAGTATTTTTATTATTAGAAGCGTACTACATGAGTTGTTTTTTTTTTTTGTTTCCCTCGCCAGTAGTAGTGACTAATTTCTGTTGGGGTTACTGAGCGCACACAAAGTAGGTAGACTCCTCCCAACATGATCGGCTCCATATCCAAGGCCAGGAATCGATTCCTTGACAACTTGGTTAAGAGACACAAGCCGCTACCACTTGTGCCAACGTACATATGAGTTGTTTATAATAGAACATAAAACAACACAACTGTACAATTTAAACACTTCACACTGTAGATTGTTTACAATCAAGCTAATTTACAGTATAAAATATCAAGCAGGAGCAGTTGGACATTACATTTTTCGATGGCTAGGTCCTTCCTCTTTGCAGCAGTCAAAAACAGGGGGCTTCCAATGGTTTACAGCACAGACCTCATACAGATTTGACCTAGCACATCCTTGCTTCATACCTAAATCCAGAGTAAGCGTTTTATTATAATGTGAACAGATCACTGCACGGAAGAATGGATATAAAAAAGATAAAGAAAGGGCACAAGCCAAAGGAACTAGTCACCTCTCCCCTACCACAGAGAAAAAGACCAAAATCAAAAGAAAACTAAGGTAAAAAGGTACTCTTATCTAACTAATCTAACCTTGTGAAAGACCAAGGACTTGGGGAGAACAAAAAACCATTATTGTAAAGTAAAGGACTTGACTTTCTTCCGCCAGAAGAAATAATTGAGGGAATAAAAAATGGGTGTATATAGAAAGAACAAAAACAAATAGAAAACAATAACCCAAATTAAATGAATATCCTCGAGAGCCAAGTCTATACCATTTTCAGTGGAGCCTAAATCAGAGGCGGTGTTCCCATGGGTCTCACTTGTTTTGCCAGATGAACTAGGGCCAGAATTTGATTTTCTGAGTGCTTCCTCAAATTTAAACGATCTCAGTCCTCGATTGAAGTTGGGCTTCACCGACTTAGATTTGCTCGACTTAGGCTGAAAAATCAAAATAACTTCAATATACAAAAAGAATGGGGAATCTCTGCATACACGCGATTGGGCAAAACATAAAATTAAAAAAAAAATTGACATTCAGGAAACGAAAATTAAGAAATTGGAAGAGAGAAGCAGAGGATTACGGGGAAGGAGGATTTTGCGATTACGGATGGATCGAGAGGGGGAAGCTGTCTGAGATTAATAACAGAACTTTCCAGGTGTGAGTAATTCTTCTCCATACTCGATTATTTTGGTCGCCTCCTCTGTCCCTTTCAGATCTTGAAACGGAGCCGATTCTCTCTGAAAGTGCTCAATGAACAAAGCCTGCGATGAACGAATTTACTAGAAGGCTAAGGTGGATGGATACGGCAGTTTAATTGGTTGAACTGTGATAAATCACATCACAAGTCATCATCACCGGCGCACATCGAAAGGAGCTGATAGCAAAAATAAAAAAGTTAAAAATAGTGTGACTTCATAAATTCCTCATAAATTAAAAATTATTTTTTTAAAAAAATTCCTAAATAGCTGGGAACAATTTCTTTATGGTTGTGTTTTGACGCTCAAATAAATAAATCAATGGATGATAAGTAAAAAGAATCTATTTTTTTTAAAAAAATAAGCAATACTTAATAATTTAAATTATAATATTAACAACAATTATCCAATTGTCAAACTCGTAGTTGACCAATCCCATTTTTATATGAAATAGTTTCTCAATGTCAATTGTTCTCCCGTGAGAACGATTGTGCTCCCATTTAAAATAATTAAAATTAAAACGATTTCTTTAAATTTTAAAATTTTTAAAAAACAGAAACTAATTTTTGATTTTAAAATTTTTTAATTTTTAATTTAAAAAAAATGTTGTAAATTAGAAATAAATAAAGCGTGTATATGTTCCTATTTAGGTTTATTTATTATATGCTCCTATCATAAATTGTCAATACATTTTCCCTTCCACTAAGAAAAAAAAAGTCCTATAATAAGGAATAAAGAAATATTGAATTGGGACGCAGAAAATCAATATTGCAAGGAGCAAGGAAACAGTTCTGAAGCATCTTAATTAACAAGACGCTTCATTAAAAATTGGAGAACAACTCGCCAAACGAAAAAGAAGAAGAAATTGGAGAGCAAAGACACAGGCGAACGTCAAACGGAATTGCAGAAACATACATACAGCCATAACTACAGAGAGAAGAGAAGAAAACTGTCAGAAATAAAAGAGAAGGGAGAGAGATACTAAGAAATAAAAGAGAAGAAAACTGTCAGAAATAAAAGAAAAGGGAGAGATTAAAATAAAAGGCAAAGAAAGGGATAGGGGGCTTTATGATCGGAGAAAGGGAAGGGGTGTGATCTGTCAAGAAAGCTTACGGTGATCTCCTCTAAGAAGTCGTCGATTAGGGTAGAAGAAAAAGCAACAATCGAGTGAGAGAGAAAGAGGTTGAAGAGCGGGAGAGAAGGGAGCGTAATACTATTTTAAAATAAAATTAAAATCTCAAAACCTTTTAAATTTAAATAAAATCTGTTTTGAAATTGTGTTAAAAATCAATTCAACCTTATTTAACCAATCCGTTTTGTTTTTAAAATTGTATTTTAAAACCAAAAATAAAAAACTCAACACTACCTCGAACGGGCCCTTAATGTGTTGTTTCATTACATCAGTCTATCAAGCTTGTTTGGTTAGCCCGTTTGGGCAACCAAAATCCATCTGCGCTTACCGAGACAAAATTCCTCTCACATATTTACCTCAGAATCTGTGTCCATTTTCTCAACGAGCTATCCAAACAAACCCGATATATATTTGGGCCTGTTTGGGTATCACATTGGAGAGGAACAAGAGCGTTGATTCAGCCATAACGCTCATTTGCCCTCGCAAACATGTTTGCCAAGGGGCCAAGCAAGGATGTGTTTGTTCGGCATTCTATTTAGAAAAGTCAAATGTGTGTTTACAGTGTTTTTCTGTAAAACGAGATAATCTCCTTCACTTATTTATTTCATAAATAGTAAAAACACTTCTCTATTGTGTTGCCAAACGGTCCAGTCACTTGTATCATAAAAGCGTAGAAGGAGAAATTCATAGCGGTGGGCATCACATTGAAACTGATATACGTTGGAATGGATTAAAAGAGCAGTTAACCAGAACCTCTGCGTCTTCGTTATTGTGCAAAGGGGAAACAGCTGCAACAGCTCATTTTTCTTCTTCCTCGACAAACAATATTATGAGCAGAAAGCAAGACAGAGGATTTCAGAGAGACGTGGATGGAACTTATAATTGTCGACAGAGGATGGGGTCAATGGCGCATGCAAGCTTCATTCTTGGTTTAGGTAAGTTCCGTGGACCTTCTCCTCCTCTTAGATCTAGCATTACTTCTGTCTGCTTCACTTAAGCCTGATGCAACAATTACATCGACTTGTTATTTTGCTATAATTTTTGCTATTACCTCAGTCTGCTTCACTTAAGCCAGATCTAGCATTTTTGCTTCACTTAAGCCTAATGTATTAATTGTACTGGACTTGTTATTTTTGGTATAATTTTTGTTTTTTGGGCCATAGGGCTCTTATGATACTTTCTGCTTTATTGTTTTCTGATATGACTCGTTTTGCCTTGCTTCTGTTAGGATCATAAGTCCTAAGATCCTTAAAGGTTTGCTTGGATCAGGTTTGTGCTAATAGAAGTTGTAAATGTCCCAATTTTTTTTTTTTTTCATTTGTATGGATTACTCATGTTCTGCAATAACTGCAGTTGGTGGAGTCATGGCTTTTTTAACACTGAATAAAATGCTGCCACTGGCCTTTTAAAGGTTTGTTTGAATCAAAATTAGTTTGTGTAATTTGACTTATTTCCTTGTGTGTCTTTATATTTGACATTTCCTGTACACATTATTCAGCGAAGCTTGAGCTACTACGTTCCGCAAAGTTAGCCATAGAGAAAAGGCAATCCCAAGGTTGGAATGCCTCCTATTTGAACTTTTTGACAGACAGTTTTATCCCAGCCCTGGTGGAAGCATTGCATAAGGTAATTGTAGTTCCATTTCATCGAATCTTAGTTTTACTAATTTTTAATTTGTATTGAGAGGCTGTTGCTGAATAAATATGCTATCATTTGGAGGAATTAGCCTGGCCTCTTAAAGTTCTCATTGTCATGTCATTGGGTCTAACCTTGTGCTTCCTGATGATTTAGGCCTTTTCCTATTCATTTCTTTTTCCAAATGATAAGAGAAGCTTGGGTGAACAAACATGTCTGGTATTTTGAAGTTTATTTGAATTGTATGATCTTTGTAATTTTAATTGAAATTGCTTGTAGTGTGACAACACATTTTTTTTGGAATGTAGATGCACTACTAGAGAATCAGTAAAGGTAATGCTTATTCTTGGTAACTTTTTAGATCCTGAGCATCATTATGCAAAGTTTAATGAAACTACTATTTTTTGGTTTGGTTGCTCATTTCTCAGGACTTGGTATGATGAAGAAGTGCAACCTAGCATGGATTCAAGTACAAAATTTAGCGATGTAAAAGGTGTTGATGAGGCAAAAGCAGAGTTGGAAGAAATTGTTCACTACCTCCAAGATCCTAAGGTAGAAAACTCTAGTATAAGTCCTTTCTCTCATAAATGCTTCACATTCAAACTTCTTGAACTTGTATCTATATGATACTTTAACTAAAAAATATTATGTGTTCATTATCACATGTTCTAATAAGGTTATGTTGGTTAACTTGCATTCACCTATTACACGCGGGGATCCAGATGCTAATTGTAAAATTTATTCTCTAGATGTCACTGATTAATTGTTGTGCTGTTTAGTTAAGCAGAAAATAGTTAAAAATTATAACAATATGTGGCTTTGAATTCCTTTTTTGACTGTTTTGGCTCTGCTTCTGATCATGTGGATATACCTATGCATTTCATCACACTATATTTGAATGACTCTGTTCCATTGTGACAGCGTTTTACTCATCTTGGAGGTAAGCTGCCAAAAGGTGTTTGGGACTAGAAAAACAATGTCGGCAAGAGCTATAGCTGGAGAGGTTGGGGTTCCTTTCTTCTCCTGCAGTGGAAGTGAATTTGAAGAGATGTTTGTTGGTGTTGGAGCACGAAGGGATAGGGATCTTTGTGCTGCCGAGTTGCAGAAGAGCTAGTTTTTGGGGAAAATGAAGTTACTTCTTGTTGAAAAGGAGGTCAAGCTCCTTTTGGAGAGAGCTTACAACAATGCAAAAACTTTTTGGAAGGCCTCAAGGCAATAATAAACTATCTCCTTCCTGAAGAATTTCAATTATCCATTTTCCCCTTTTCTTGCAAAGTTATGTGCAAGTGTGGTTCTTGTGGATCAAGGAAGTAGCCACTGGGTGAATGGGAGCGGTATACAGGTTGCAAGTTTTGCAAATTCTTTCAACAGACCATATCCAAATCACTAATTAATGACGCATTGTTTGGAGTTCTTAACTTTTATATATTTTTTAATTTTAAGATTTTTATCATGTACTTGATATTGTTGTTTAAAATTTGATTATTTGGTCAATTGTGTAATTAAACTTGATTTGTTTATAAAATATTTGTGTAAATACGGTGTTGATTCATATTTAAAATCAATGGCGAATTCAGCAATAAAATTGTCAAATATGGTGATTTTAAAAACACATAATTGACCATTTAGTGATGAAATTGTTAATTTAGCGATAAATAAGTATGTAATAATATCATTAGTTTAGCGATGGAATTGTTTGTCGTTAAATTTAACAACACTCGATTTAACGATGGATCTTTAAATCCGTTTTAACGCCGGATTTTTGCCATTTAACGACGGATTGTGCAAAAAGAACCCTTTATTTGCAATGGCTCGTTGGAAGAGTAAGGGGAAGCTTGGGAGAGGATGGGTCGTTGGAAGCTTTGGTGAGCTTCTAGATGACGGCTCCAAAGGTGAAGGAGTCAATTTGCAAGAAGGTGGCGTTGGCTATGGTCGGGTTAGATCCGTAGGTGGGTAATGGGTGGGTGGTGGAAGGTGGTAGAGGTGGTGCTAGTAGTGGGGTGGGAAGAAGCCATGAATGTGCGTAGACAGAAGGTGGGGTGAGAAGAGGGGGAGAGAGAACAAATTTCTGTACATAAATTTATGAAATTCTGATTATACGGATTGTACGAGAACTGAAAGTTTTTGTTGTTGAAGATAGTGTGTCCATTTGAAAACGCGGTAGAGAAGTACTTTTATAGAAGCCGAGGTAAATATATGAAGGAAATTATCTCGTTTTGTGGAAAAACATTGTTGAACATGCTTTTGGGAAGTAAATAAACTTTTTCAAACAAGCACAATTATAATGATGATATTACTTAATTATCTTTATCATATGTAATGTCATCTTCAATACAGATGAATCATATTCATTATACAATTAGAGAATAAATTGTACATATTTTATAAGCTAATTATTTATATAATACTATTATTAATTGGATAATTTTACTTTTCAGTGGTATATAATTTACATATATTTTCCTTTATTCAATTTTTATCATTTTATTTTTTCACCAAAAGTCAATTTTCCAACGTTTATTCAAATGTTAGTGCATTCTGCTAAAATGCATTATGGAAAAAGTCATTCTTCAAAATTTATTCTAACCAAAAGTCATATTCTTCGAAAAGTTATCTAGACGGACTCATTATCTTTGTCTTTTTTAAAAAAAATACTACCTTCATCCTTAAAAGTCAATTGACTTTTAGAGGAAATTAAAAAAGTTAAATAATTACTCAACTATAACATATATTTTGAAATATTTATGTATATGATTAGCTTATGCATCAATTTATAAGTTATCTAGATTAATTTAAAAAAATGATAAATATATCAATTAGTTTACTTTCTTAACTTTCCGGGGTTATTGAAAAGTGACTGAATTATCTTGACCTTCTTGAGACAAGTAATTGTAGCTGAGTGCAAAAAACTTTTCAGTGAGTTCTTGTCTCCTTTTTTCTCTCAGACATTTTGTGATCCAGTAACTCAGATGAACTTGTACTCTTCCCTGTCCTTTAATGGCCCTATCGCCCACTGAGATTGTTTTCTGGAGTCCGTTTTAGTGAAGCACGCATGTTTGCAGTTCCATGCTTCTCATAACCGGCATCATCGGTGGTTGCCGATATTAATGTTGAGTTATCAAAATATAAGTCGTTTGAGAAGATGAGGTTGCCGGTTTGTTGCAGAAACTTCCAAGTCCTGAGATTATCGAATTGGGGCTGTAATGCTTGGATTTGTTGTGCCGGAGCCCTCAAAGGATAAGCTAATGTCAACGGCGGCACCACCAGCATCTGCGGTGGTGATTGTGTTGATACTGTCACTCATGGAAGGGAAAGAAGGTTGGTGAAGGATCTCTCGAGGGATATTCTCATAAACTGAGATATTCTTGCAAAGTTGAGTGAAAAAATTGTTTTTATCCGTATCCTAAAATGAACATCAAAACGCCAAAATCAGATTTTTATTTTTTATGATAAAGCAGAGAAAAATAAAATGATAAAAATTAGAATAAAAAATACATTTATATTACATACAATTGAAAAGTACAATTGTTGAACTGATAATAATATTACATAATTAATTGGATCCTAAAACCTGTACAATTTGATTTTTAATTATGTTACGAACAAGATTCATCTAAATTGAAGATGATGCTACATTTGAAGATACCTCACCAGTGTTACAATTATCAGTACCATCAAACTCAACCCTTTCATTTGCAATTTTCATTATCAGTGTCATCAAAATCTACATCGCTATTAGAGTTTTTCCTGATAAAATTATGTATAGCCATCGATACACAAATAATGTAAACTTGTGTTTCAAACTTGTATATTGACATATGTTGTAAGATTGCAAATCTATTCTTCCAAACCTCAAATTATCTTTCTATAGTACAATCCAAACTTGAATGGTAATAATCGAAGGCTTCGTTACTATTATCAAATCCAAGCTGTTGTCTAAAATCTGCAAGGTGATAGCTCTCACATCTATACGGATCAAAACATCCCATCGATGTTAAATAGCTAACATCAACCAAATAATATTTCCCTAATTTAACATTAAATCATTTTGCCATGTGTGAAATTAATGCATATGTAAAATGAATGCATAAAAATTGAATTTAAAATGACAAAAATATACCTTGAGGTGGATATGGGAATTCAAATGAGTTGAGGTGCTAAAAATGAGCATCTTGTACAATACCTTCCTATTGATAAAACGCATCCTAATCACATACAACTATAATATTATGAGTTAGATAACCCTTTCTCCTGATATATTTTTTTTTGAAAACACTAACTCTTCATTATATATGAGTATGTTGGCTTTATTGCATGGTTAAAAAAAAGGCCAATATTGTATATTATTCCTTATATTTGGATGGCACTAGAAGCACATTGGAATGTGTGGCTTAATAATTTCCTTCAATAAACAAATAAAACCATGCAATACTTCGTAAAAATGTCTACTGATAGTTTCCTTTGAATGTTGAAACCTCTTTTGAACCATCCTTTTATGATGTTCATAGCCAACTATGAACAAGAACAAGACAACCATTTCTTTAACTCCGATACACCTATAATTTTGTAACTATAATGGTCAAATAATTTAGAGCATAGACGGTTGAATATATATTTTTCCATTCATAACATTTAATGAAACCATGTGGGATGTCTCTACATTACTTCTTGCACCCACATATTACTGGTATTGGTCACTTGTTCTTCTTGGCTTTTTACACACATAAGCATAATATATCCATCAATTAATGCACTGACCTATGCGTCTTGTGATTTCCTGCAATTCAAATGACTTAGTTCATCATCTTGACTCTCCAATTCTATTATATTTAATGACGTGAAAAATTCCCTTAAATTTTTATACGCTAAAATATTAACGAATGGAAAGGTATGTTTGTATTCAACCACTCATCTATGACAAAGGTATGTTTTCGATTATTACAGTGCTTTTAGAATTATGAGTTACAACAAAGGTAAAGGTAAAGAAAAGGGTGAAACATTGTGGGATGACAGAACATGTGTTTATTCATGACTGCATTGCTCATAGTGTCAAAATAGAACATCAAGGAACATCTTTTACGAGTAAAGGGTGGGATGTCATTGTCAATGGTTTCAATGAAAAAAAATGAAATCATACGATAAACAAATAAAAAATAAGTTCGATAATCTCATGAGAGAGTGAAAGACTGGGATACATTATTCTCTAAAGAAACTGATGTAGTATTTGACCAAGCAACAGATATGATTTTAGCTTAGGATGAATGGTAGGAAAGGAAACTTAACAAGAAGTTAAACCTTATTCACTTTTATAGATAAATGCATGTTTGGGAATCTCTTTTTTCCAACGGTGATGCAGGCCAAAACAAAAAGTATTTTGAAATTCGTAAAAAACATCTCGAAATCCATAAAAGCATATAAAAATCCATAAAATCTGTAGATTCCTTTCTCCTAACGGATTCCTAAACACATACATACTATATTTTAATTTCTTACATTACATGTAGATCTAGGTTAATGGTATGAATGCAGGTGGCCTTTGGAGATGATATGTTTGCCCTATTTGCTTTGCAGTCCCCAACACCTTAATATGACAAGGAAGATTTGTATCGATATACCATGGACATTGTAGAAGACTTAACAGAAGAGTCGGGGATAATGAAGATTACTCATTTGGTTTACGTATAACAGGAGTATCGAATGATTTGAGGATATAGATGTATGAGCAAACAATGATTACTTTGCACCCAGCAACCCAAGTGAATATGCAAATCACAAGAGAAAGAGGGGTGACAGTGGGGTCAGAATAGAAAGAAAACTCCTGCAACACAAAATAGTTAATGTTCTAAGTCAGATAGCTGCTAACTCCACGACCAACGCAACGTCATTGAAGTTGCTGACAGAGCAGTCAATAAAGAGAAGTGATCCAGATTTGACCAGCTGTTGTAATATTTTGGTGTATGAAAATGTTAGCGAATTTTCACATCATTAAATAGAACTGGTGTTAGTAAATTGGTTAAAATATAACGCTTACAACCTAAACCCATTTGCCAAAGTTCCATGAAATGCATTTTATTAATGTTGTTTTGTAAGATTTGACTTAGCTTATAACTTAATGCAGGTTTATTTTGACGTATTACGTGGTTGTGTATGACATATAACTTAATGCAGGTTTATTTCTGTTGTGTTTAAATATATCAATATTTTACATTTATAGTGTTTTTAAAAATGTCACAAAGATCAATCTAAATTGCAGGAAATTTTGAATGTCCAGATCACAAAAGATGCATAGGTCAATGCACTAATTGGTGGTTAATTATGTCGTATGTGTATGAAAAGCCAAGAAGAACAAGTAAACATGTAACATCCCGTCATCATTATTAGAAGAAGGAAGTTATTGAAAAAAAGCGAATAGGGGCAGGCGAAAACGTGTTTGGGAGGATAACAGAGGGAGGAAATAAATGGTGATGTGATATCACCACCAGTTTTTTTTTAAAAAAGTTTCCAGGTCACCGGTTGCATGTAGAGGAGATTAGGGGGAAGTGGTTGATGGTAGTGTCACCATAAAAAAAAAAACGTAAAGGGCATATCGGCAGAGGTAAAAAGAGGTGGAGAGAGGAAGGGGAGGGCGCCGGAGGGAGTGGAAGGTGGAGGGAGGTAGTTTCCAATGTAACTGTTCCACTTCTAAGATTATTTAGGTAAGTAAAATGATTTATTTTCAGTAAACTTCTTTAGAAAGTTGTTATAAATATTTTTCTCTTCCTAATGATAGTAATATTATGTTAATTAAAGAATATTTTTTCAGTTAGAGTTTTATTGGCATAAGACCATATATTAGTAAAGAAAATTATTATTGATTTTTTATGTGAGTAGAATTATTTATTTGATATATAAATTATTTTAGAAATTATTTATCTATTTTATTGTTGTAGACGGTTTCTAATATATATGATACTTGATTTATTAAAGTTGAGTTAAATATGTTATTTGATATTTTGGAGGTAATAGTAAATCCTTAATAAATTAAGTATTTTATTTGAGGTTGTCGGAGATAATAACAATTTTATTTATGAGTTAAATATTTTATTTGAGGGTTTAAAATTTTAAAGTTGAAATTTTTTTAATGTGAAATTATTTTTAGTATTAAGATATTAATAGCTTTAAAATATATTAAATTATATGAGGATTTTTAATAAAATGAGATATTTGAAAAATTATTAAGGATTTCGTTTTATGAGTATTTTAAGTTCTAAAATGAATATAACTTTGGCTTTAAAAAAATATATATATATTTAGCGGTGGCTTATGGTGGTATTAGAAATTCTAGAGGGATTTAAGTCCCTAAGTTGTTATTTTGCCACCTAAAATTAGTTATTAAACTAAAGTGTGGTAATGTTGAATTGTGTAGATTAATTGAGAAAAATTGTTGGTTTTGAGCATGGGAATTACTGTTGTGATAGTGTTATCTTTGCTTAGCGTGAATTAACCACTTTCCACTTATCATAGATACTGATGTTTTGAGCACGGGGATTACTGTTGTGATAGCGTTATCAATGATTTTTGAAGAAATATATTTTTATATATATGAAAAGAAATTGATGGGTGACCACAGCTGCATCCACAAGAAAAAGATCGTTAGGTGACTACAGTTGCACCAAAACGGATCATATCTTATACATAAGATGCTGGTGGTGGCTATGGCTGCACCCACATGAGCAAACCGTGAGGCGGCTACGACTGTACCAAAACCGATTGTTAGGGGACTACAACTGCATCAAAACAGATTATATCTAATTAAGGAAGTACTGGTGGGTGGCCACAGCTATATCCGCATGAGCAAAACCGTTAAATGGCTACGGCTGCACCGAAACGGATGAGATCTGGTTAAGGAAGCACCGGTGGGTGGCTCCGGCTGCATTCATAGTATCAAAACTGTTAGGTGACTTCGGCTGCACCAAAACGGATCATATCTGATTACTAAGACACTGGTGGGTGGCTACGGCTGCATCCACGGGAGCAAGACCGTTAAATGGCTACAGCTGCACCGTATCGGGGTATATTTTATTAATGAAGTGCTAGTTTGTTACGGAAGAGGTTTAGATGATTTATTTATCACATTATGTACATCTCTAGTTTATTTTGTCCCACTTGACTCATCCTTAACACATGCTAGTATGTACGATGAGTTGGAATTTCGTTACGGAGACTGTTGTCTCACCTCGTTGCTCTTTAACATTTTTCAGGGAATAGCTCCGGTGCTGGTACGTCAGGGAGAACTTCAGGGGCTTAGATATTTCAGAATATCTCTGTAAAGCCTTCTTTGTTATTATATGTGTTGATTGAAGTATATTGCCATCCATAGGGCTCATTTTGCGAACTCTGATTTTAACTGATTTATTCATACTGTTGAGGCTTGATGCCTTTTATATTTAATGATTTTATAATGCATTTGCAAATTTATGGTTAGAGATGTCATACTATCGTTTCGATAAAAACAAGAGCTCTTCATAATCCGATGAACTTGCTAATTGACTTATTTAATATAGCTCTATGTTGACTTACATATATTCAAAGAGCTATTATTTGAGTTTAACAAAGAGGCGGTTACAAACCATACTGGTAATATGTGGTTGCAAGTAATGATGGAGGGAAATCCTACACGGTTTCATTAACTGTTTCGAATGGAAAAATATATTCAATTGTTTATGCTCTAAATTGTTTGACCATGGATTACAAAATTCTACGTGCATGGATTGTACAAAAATGGTCATTTTGTTTTTTTTATTATGGTTGGTTATAGACACCGTAACATGATAGTGTAATAAATTCCAATATTTAAGATAAACTATGAGTCGACGTTTTCACAATGTGTTGCATGCGTGCATTAATCTCGACGTTTTCACAATGTATTGCATGCATGCATTAATCTATCTAATAAAATTATTAAACCATGTGATGCAACGTTGTCCTAGTTCCATCCAAACATACAAAATGATAAACGATATTGACCCTTCTTCAAACATGTAATAAGGGCAATCGACGGTAAGCACGTACCACGTAAAGTTAGTCTTTCGGTGAAGGATAAATATATTGGGAGGAAGGGACATCTAGTCCAAAATATCATGACTATAGGTGATTGAGATATGTTTCACCTTTAACTCAGTGGGGTGGAAAAGTTCTACGCATGATACTCATATTTTGAGCATTGTAATTTCGACTCCTCATTTCAATTTCCCCCAATCCACCAAAAGGTAAAATTGTCAATTTACATTCAATTTTTATGCACCTATTTGCAGCAATTTTATACATATCACAATGATTTAATGTTAAATTAGAGAAATATTATTTGGTTGATGCTAACTATCCAACACCGATCGACTAGCTAAATCCATATAGATGTGAGCATTATGACCTTCGTGACTTCAGGTGAAAATCTAGATTTGCAAATAGTAACAAAACATTCAATTATTACCATTTCTGTTTGAGGCGTACAATTGAAAAAAGCATTTGGGGTTTGGAAGAATGGATTTACCGTCTTACAAAATATGCCACCATACAGATTCCAAACACAAGTGAACATCGTTTATGCAACGATAACAATACATAACTTTATTAGGGGAAATCCTAAAATTGATGAAAATTTTATGAGGGATACAGTTAAAAGTGTTGAGTTTTATAACAGTGATAATGAAGCTATCGTTGAGCTATCTTTCATTAAATATACCATTATTTTCAACACAGATGAATTATGTACACAACAGAATTAGGGATAAGATTGTACAAAGTTTACGATCTAACTAATTATGTAAAATACATATTCATACGACAATTGAACTTTTCAATTATATATAATATGAATATATTTTCTTTAATTTATTTTTTATAATTTCATTTCACCCTAATTTGCTTACATGATTTAAAATAATTATATGTATTTATGATAGTTATGCTCTTTTAAGCAATTCCCCAACCTACCGTTTTAAAATATATATATTCAATTACATTTTATTTTATATAATATTCATTATAAATATTATTGTAATTGTTTTTTATATTTAAAAAATAAAAAAAGTTGCTTTTAGACAGCTATTCGTGCAATCTAAAAGTAATATATTTTATTCATCAATAACTCCTACAAATCTTCTTTTATACTATGTCCGATTGAGAATGCGATAAAGAAGTACTTTTACATAAGTTGAGGTAAATATATGAAATAGAATATTTCTTTTTACAGAAAAACACTGTTAAATATATGTTTAATTTCTGAAAACGTTCCACCAAACAAACCCCTTCCTCTTCTTTACTTTCCCTCGTAACCTATGCCCCCCCCCAATACCTATCGTTTACTTTCCCTCATAGCCTATCGTTTCAAAGGTTAACTTGTTTACCATTGAATCCTTTTCCCAATAATATATCGTGTCCCATACCGCAATTCCCTACGATACCCAGTCCTCCGAATATAGATTCTGTCCTGACCCAACATTAATGGCGAACGCAACGGCCTTGACGGTTTACGTTGCACGGGT
>JANTPZ010005688.1:0-15697 GCA_025593235.1 Vachellia pachyceras
GGCAGGATAGCTGAGTAAAGTGTGCTGCAGATGGGGAGGGACCATAGGTGGATCACGTGTTTCATCATCATTACCTGGGTATGCGTTGTTATAGCTCGAATCAGGCGATTTCGGAACTTCAAATCCCGCCACAGTTACTTCACCCTGCGGGCAGATTATACCTTAGACCAACTAATCACAGGTGATTGCTGTAATAATCAAGAACGAGTCACTTACATGGTCTTTGTTTGATGAAATGTTCATCTTGCAAGAGGAACCGACCACTAGTAGTGTGAATACATCAATTGAAGCACTGCTCAGATTCCTAGAAGCCTGAAGAATACCAATTTTGCCTTCATAATCATGCAAAATAGCCTTAAAGCACAAGTTCTAAGGTAGATATCAATATAAACCTAATAATTAATCTAGTTCACATACAGATGGAATTATGGATCATTTCCAACGGCCAAAGATAAATGCAACGCATCTCGTAAACCCATGACAATAACAACAAAGCAAGGCCTACCACGATCAAGAAAAGTTTAATGCAACACATGTTACATATCAGTGATCAAGTGCTAGGCGAATACTATCTGTTCCCCAATCCCTCTGTCCATCCAACTTGTACATCGCTATCTAAACCCGGGGATTCAGACATCAGAAATAAGTGATAGAGGAATGTAAAATGCTTTTCTAGCAAACCACCTACAGGCCATAAAGTAAAAGCCTAGTGTATACCAGGATGCTGAAATTCCTGCTATTGTCTTAAAAAGTTCGAGTTTTTCATCATCTTACACCAACAATACATTTTCATTAGCTTAACAAGACTTGATTGCGAATAAATAGTCAATCTATAAGAACTTTCTTAAATTATAGTACTCTCAGTTCTACTATAGTCAGTCATAAGAACACAAGTCAATAAAATGACTAGAAGTATGGAATCCACAAATTGCATGTCATAATGCATGTACAGTTTTTCCTGGCACTTTTCTCTCCAATCAAACTAAGTCCCACTGTCCCAGCTCATTTTCAGCACCAATAAATAAACATTGCTGCTGATGCCTAGGCAGCGAACCCACATAAGGCGGCCACCCCGCCCAAAAAGGGAAACGAAATATGACAGTAGATAACATAGAAGAAAGCCCCAACACCATTGAGGAAAAAATTATGAAGTATGGGCGACATGAAATGAAATTTTACCAATACAGTACATAATTGAAGCAGAATAAATCAGGATTTACTGAGTTAAGATCAAATCAATCTGCCAGTAAATCTGCCATCATTTAGGGACTCATTGCTTCAACTGAGGACATCAAACACTGCAGTCTACGACTCAAATCCCCAGCAAGTTCCATTTCGCTAAATGTAATCCACAAAAAAACTGCTTTAGTATTTGATGTGAATATTATGGATATATTTTATCTCATGCCAAACTCATATTTCAAGATAATTCGTTTACAAGCCAAATGAAGGATTCACGCTGTTAAGGGTATGATAAAATTTACGCTAAAAATACTAATATTATGAAAAGGTTTAGGCAAATACAAGCATAAAACTCATCAGGTAAAACTCATCAGTTAAAGTCTTGAGCCTTTTGATAAAATTAATGGTCATAAAAATATGACAATATAGGGTTGGACTTAGAGGAAATGAGGGTATTGTAAAGTATATAGTAAGAATCTTACTACAATTTCTCCTATCTCATCTGGCAAGAAGTGAGATAATTGGGGGGAAAGATAAGCATAAAAAAAGAAAGATAACTACTAAAGATATACCCAACCAAACTAAACAGCATAAAGCACATGGAAGGACTCAATTATGTCCATAGACTCCCTATTACAGTCTACAGACTTCCCATAAAATACAACGTGCACGTGTGCAAACCCAGTCCCCAATTCAATTGAGAACGGAATCAAATTCAGATGGGCTCCTGAATTCCCGAATTTGGGGATCAAAATAGAAAGTAAAATGCACATGTTAAATTTCTTCGTAGAGAGACAAAAGCAAATCCTCAAGCAAGCCAAAAAATTTAAGCTACAGAGAGCGAGGAACACAAATGTCATGTCAGGAATATGAAGGGAAACGTTATTCTACGTGATACAGCGTCGTCCATCAGAAAAACCAAATTCCTTGTATGTTTATAGCATGATTTGAAGGTGAATGGCCTGATGAGATTCAGTTGGAACGAAAAAGTCGCAAGAATCTGATGAATGGAGGAACTTTAAATACAGTAAGGTTTATCTGTGGAAGAATAAAAAGGGCAGGAAGCGATAGTCAGAGAGTTGATAAACAGAGAGAAATATTCAACAATCAGAGACCAAGCAATCAGAAAGTAAACCGTCAATGGCGCATAAACCAAGCCGGGGAGCTGGAAAAGAAGCGGGACGTGTTTCCTCCCACAAATAAAGAGCAAGGTGGACGAGGGAATGGCTGTTTCCAGAACACGATGATCTTCGGCCTCGGGTTTCCCTATTCGGTTCCCGGCAACTTTAATTTCAGCCCAACAAGCCCCAATACAAATTATCACCATTCAGGCCTCCAAAGAAAGCCCGCTGTCACCTTTTTTTTTTTGCCAGTACAGAGAGATATTGGCCTAGGACAAAATCTAAACGCGGAAGAAAGCGAAAATGGCTTTTGAAGGTCTGACATTGTATGACCAAAAAAAATGGTATTGGGCCAAACAAAGTAAAAGCTCAGAGAGTAAGCCCATAAGTAAAGGAAGGCCTACAGAGGGTCTAATGAGAAGAAGCGTGGGAGTGGCATATGGAAGCATCTGTTCTCAGCTTTGGGTAAAGTGGATGTGACGGCGTCCTTCGTGCTGACGATAACAAGTGGATATGTGGCTTTTCCTATAAACTTTTGAGTGTTCCTCCAGCTGTTGCATAAATTATCACCATTATACACATGTTGCAATTATGTTGGAATCGTGATGACAGAAATGTCAAAGTCATTACAGATTATATTGAGGCAATGAATCTTATATCTCGGGGTTGTGACACTAATAATCCCTTTAAGGATATAATTGATGAAGCTCGGATGGCTATAGTGGGAAATTGGAACATTATGCTTCAGCAAGTACCAAGAGATAATAAAATTTTGGCGGATAATTTAGCCCATATGGCTCATGACTTGGTTGGAAATTTTTGAATCTTTGATAATTCTCCGCCATCTTTGCATCATATGGTGGTGAAGGGGGTTCCATACACCCTCAGCCCGATGTAATTATCCAGTTTTTATTTAATGGATCTCCGTCTTCTATTCAAAAAAAAAAACAAGAAAAGCATTCATTGTATTCATACACATTTATCAATACACTAGCTTCAGGTAAATTCTTCGGATCTTTTATTTAACTCTTTATTGTTGGCGACCCAACTTTTATTCTTAGTTAGCGCTTTACGAAGATTTTCTCAGACAATAATAACAGGAAAAATGAAGTTTGAATGATTTATAATAACTTCCCTTGCAACTGATCACCCAAATGAGGGATGAAATTTCAAAGCGGTTTCAGATTACATCATGCATGGACCATCTATGATAAGGGGAGGCCCAGGACCCAAGAATCAAGCCTGCAAAATTATTTAACAAAACAAAGTGCCATATTATTTTCAGGAGAATGCAGATTTTTCAGACTGAAAAAATTTGCAGTTTTTTTGAAGTGATGGAGTCATAACTGTTAATTAAATGGTGGCATCATGTCTCATATAAAATTTGAGATGAATCATATAGTAAAAATAGTAGAGGTTTCATAAAATTTTATTCAAGAAAGATCGGTTCAATAACGGTACTTTAAATGGTTTTAAGATTTTATTAACCGGGAGGATTTTATATCCTTTTGATTCAATAAAATGTTCAAGCAAGTGTTTCTTTTTAATTTTGATGCATAATCTTATGTGTGATATAAGTACTACTAACTTAGAAATCATGCTTTAAGATTCCATGCGTCGTAAAGAATGACGGCATGCATGGACGGGGGAAGCGTCACCATGGGAGCGTCATCGGGTCATGGAATGACGTCATGACGGAAGGCGCGACAGATCAATTAATGTGAAAAGGGACCACGTGTGCTGAAGCAGGATGGACAGGGTCGGGTCGGGTCCGTGGTGGCTTCACTCACCGGCCATCACAGATACTACAAAACTTTTTCCAAGCTTCTTCTTTACTCTATTCAGCTCTGGTTTTTGGGCAGTAGCGGCTCATTTGGGAACGCGTTAAAGAAATACTTTTATGTAAATTGAGATAAATACATGGACGAGATTATTTCGTTTTACGGAAAAACACTATTGAACGTTCGTTTAACTTTTAAAATCGTTATTCCACGCAAGCCCATTATCATTTTAGTTTGGGATCACTGTGTGTGACTTGAAACCGGTTGACTGCTTAAATGTCGTGGACATGAAACGGGGCAAGAAGAAAAGGGAAGGAGGGAGGAAATGGGAGCGTGATGGATGCATGAATGATGGAGATCCAGATCGGATCGTACGGACTGGGCCATTAACAGCCAAAGCGAAGAAGACATCTAATTAATTAACTAATGATTCCGAGCTGAGCAGACTTTGAGCCCTTTGATACAATGAGTTGTTTTTTTTATTAATACAAATGAATTTCAGTTTGCTGCTAACTATGCAGAACAATGGAAACTGATGCATCCAGAAATGGGATGAAGGATGATACTAGACACTGCAGGCACAAGTTATATAGAAGGAAGAACCACCTTCCTTCGCCGCTTCGTTTAATGTACTTTTTTCACCTCAGTAAACGCAGATGGGTTGAAATAATAAAAAGGATCAGCTATATCTTTTTATTCAATGATTAATCATGTCAAAATTGATGTATATGCCTTTCCTTTCCAAAAATTTATCTTATACTTCACTTAAGGTTGATATGATTTTTGGTTTATTAAGTCTACCCTTATTTTGATTCCAATCTCTTAAGTTTAAACATTGTGTTTTTATTCTCTAGTGAGCAAAATGATTCAAATTTTAATTGAATCACATGGTATTACTAGGCCGAAACCTATTATTTTTTTTGTCAACAAAAAAATATTAAATTGAAATCAACCAAACTTACAGAGTCTCCGAAAAACTAAACCAAACAAACAATGTGAAGACAATAAATTAGGCACAAGTAAATAAACAGAATAGAAACAAGCAATTAAAAGTTCATCAATGTAGCAAGACAAGTCTCTAACATCAACCAGCCAAACTGCCTTCGATTGCGACAGCACTTGAGATACCCGTTTAACAGGATAAGAATCGTCCAAAGAAGCTTTGACGAACTATCCGACTGTCAAATATGCTTCCAACAGAATTCATATATAGAAATGGTTCCTGATCAAATTCGTTAAGGGAATAACTTGAAGGAGAACAAAGATCTATTATTTAAATTTAATACCGTAGAAAGTATCGTATTTATCAATCTTCCAAGCTTTTCTCAATGGTTACACTCTGAGGGGAGCCTGAATATGGAAAATGGTTCCCTCGTGTCAAGATCAATTTCAATTATATTAAAGAGTACATTGCTAGAAGAAAAATTTCAATTATATAAAAGAGAACATTGCTAAAAGAAATCATTAATTAGAGGTTTGATAGATTCCTTAACATCACTCGCTGTAGCGATAACCATCTTCATCAATACGTTGCTGTTTAACATTTGCTTCGCTGTCTCCTAACGAGAATGGTTCTCTATAAGGAGAAGGGATAAATAAGACAGTTGGCTATGATATTTTCAAGAGGTGGGTAACATTTTTCTTTAAACACAGTTCAAACATGCATTATTGCAGTGTAGTACAATTGCAATGCGAGGTAGAATGATTTCTGCAGGATCATATCCCTGTCACAGTTTTACTTTAGGACATAGAGATGCCCCGCCCCCGGGCACCAAGGCTTTTCAATTTTCACACACATCCTTTTTTTTTTTTATCGTACCAGCAAATAATGTACTAAGCAAATAGTGTAGCTCACCCAAACAAAAAATAATTACAGGGATATGTTTGTCCACAGCATATCAGGGATTCTCCAAAGTAGCGCAAAACGATCACTTGGTCATCCTAAGGCCTAACTCAAGTTCATTACCATTTCATTTCCCACATAGAGGTTCATAATTCAACTTTTTCAATGACGATTGTTTAGGGAAAAGAAGGCTCATTAAAGTACGTGTTAATAGATTACTGATCTGACGTTAGCAGTGGAATTCGAATCTAATGCTTTTTAGATTAACGGATCACAACCTTATCAATTGAATTGAATTTTGTTAGAGCGTATAACTTAACCAATTAGTAGAACCAATGGAAATTATCTTGTTAGATAAATTTAACATGGGAAACTGATTTATGAAATAATAAACGCAGGTGTGGTGGTCCTCTATGGGTCATGTGCGTATAATTTCTGGCCATAGAGTCAAAGTTATAACCTCTGTCTTGTGCCATCTGTGGAGGCGATCCTTTGGCGAGTAAAAGGCCACGGTCCTTGTGGCGCCATCACTCCACCCATATACTCTTTTTTTTTTGTTCTGAAAAAAAAAGAGCTAGGGTTTGAGAAGGGAAATTAGGATGTGAGACTACTACACATTTGGCACAGTAGGTATAGATACAGCTAACCTTCAACGAATGGGAATAAAGAGAGAGCGAAAAATCCGAATGAGGCGCTGATATATGCCATCCCCCACCCACCAATGAGGAAAACCCGTTGCCCTCAATATATATAGACGCCCTCCCTTATGCTACTGTTCCCATTCCAGGTGGCTCCCTTCTCTTCCTATCCTTTCTCCTGCAGCTAATGATCCTTAGATCTCTGTTGTTTTCCTTCGCATGTTTATGCACTCCCCATATATTTCCACCTTTCTTCTTCACCCTTCAGATTCTGCTTCCTTCTACCCACCTGCAGTTCGTAACTCGGATTATTCCTCTCAAGACTGCTTCTTTAGTTCTGATTCTATCATCCCCAGCTTCTTCTTCATCTTTTCTTCGTTAAAGACTGTCTTTTCATCGAAACGATCGTGTTTATCCCACAGTACTGCCAAGCTCTTTTTAAGTCTCGCTGACTTTGAATTCATCCCGTTCCAGTTTTCATCGATCTTTCGTGTTACCCCGAGGATTCATCTTTGTCTTTGAAGACTTTTCATGATGTTTTTGGTCTTTTGTTTCGTTCGAGAGAGATTAAGGCCTCCCGCGGTAGCCAGATTCCTTCCGGATCATAAGGCCTCGCACATGTACCAAACATGTCTGAACCACTGGCAATAGGCCACATACAACCTCCCTCTGTCGTGATCTTGCTGCTAATAAAAAATTTGCACATGAATCTATAACTAATTACAACTTGTTTCACTGTTCCACTCGGTCTCGGTGTGTTCCTCTTTTCCAACTTCTCCATCAACGGGCTCAAGACCTCTCTAGATCGGTTTGTGTCAATGCTCTATATATCGTTTTGGATGATGAAGAGAAGCAAGCCAGTTGCATGAAGGGCCTCTCAGTCGTTGTTTGCGGATGTAGCATCATCAAGATTCACAAGCAATAAGTGTGGGTGGGATCTGTACTCTCTGTGAGTGCCAAAGCCATAGTCCTTTGGAAGTGAGAATCTTGATGATGCTGCATCGGCCATAAACGGCTTTAAGGTAAATTATAGGCACTATTGGTTGAAAGGGTAAAAAGAGAAAATAAAAGGTAGAGAGGGAGTGGGAACATTATTCGGACCTTCAAAGATAGTGTCTGTGTCTGCTCCGCTCAATTAAATATCAACAGATGACTCTTCCGACTTGCTTTCTATCGTTGTCAGGTGAGATTTAGTCTTATTTCCAATTTAACTACTACCACTTTTTAAGTGTTAATAGTGGCACAACATCAATAGATGGCCTTGCTTCTAATTATGCCCGTTATTACATGCTGTACAGCTAGCTCTATTCTTGGTTGTCAGATGCAAGTTATTTTGCAGGCTCAGTCAAAGCGGCTATTGGGTTTTTTGCCTGCTGACTTCACCGATCAATCATACATATATGAATTTAATTATTTTTTATCAATAATATAGAATGTTTCAGATTCCTGATACAGGATAATTCACCTCACCTGAATTGAGAGGGATTTGGAAATTGAAGAGGGAGAGAATTCGGATCCGTACTCGAGGTGAGTACCGGGTAGCCTATCGATCTTTAGTATTCAGATGTGCAATTTCTAATATTTTAGTCTGAGTAGATGATGGTGCTTGATGGATTGTTATCTTTTAATTTGATTTAGATTCCATGTACCTGCTGCACTGAATAGTTTTCTGGGCCTTTTGGGAATCTTGTCCTCATCACATCTGTGTAACATGGAATTATCATATTAGTGGAAATTATATATTTGTGCCAAGTACGTAAAAAGGGACATTCTTCCTGATGGTTTTGCATCTCCCGAATTGAAAAGAACATTGTAATTTGAAGCCGAACTTGGGAAGTGGAGATGCTAAATCACGGACATGTTCTTTGATCGTTGTGTTCCACGAAACCAGAGATTTAGGTTGAACATGAAGATGAACTGATAAAAAAATGCGCCATGCTTTCTGTTGGGTGGAGCAGTACAGCTAGATGGAAATCGTGGTTGGGATTCTACGTGGAAGCATATGCTCTAACTCTGTATCAAACGTGTGGATGGGATATTTCATTCCTTGTATTATTATTGTTGTTGTTCACCTTTTGGGTTTATATATTGCCGCTAAAATTAAAAATAAAAAGGCCTTTTCAAGCATTATGCGCCTGTGACTGTGTGTGCTCAGTCTATTCAATATCATGGAAATCTGTGTGCCCCCATTACTCTCTCGCTAGCCTTGATGCACATAATTCTTCTGCGCTTTAAATACAGTCTTGTCTTGCATCTCCTATACGTGTGGCTCTGTGACTGAGAGCGCACCCAAAAGTTTGAAAGTGAAAACGTAATATAATATATGTATATAAGGCTCAACGACCATCCTCTCAGATCTTTTCAATCCTAAATGTGGATATAGATTATATAATATTTCTCAGGGGTTTTTGGCATCTATATATACATTTGATGAGAGTTTTGTCTTCGTGATATCTAAGCCCAGCTAGTTATCATTATGCTACTAACATCATATTTTTTGGAGCAATGTTTTTCATATTTAGGTCATTAGAGTCAGTGTTATAAGCCGAGAGACAACTAATTAATATAGTGGTTGATCTGACTCGAGTACATGGGCACAGGAAGCAGCTTGCTTAATCTTTGGAAGCTGGGTCTTTTAAATTGAGCAATTTCTTCTGATTCTGTAGAGTACTCTGATAATGCCAAAACACGCACGCACGCACGCACGTACTCTCTTGTGGTTCCGAGCTACTTAAGTTGCATGCGAGCAATTCAATGATTCAACAACTAGTATATGATGCGGCCTTTTCATTTCAGCACTCTATAAGCGTATTTCAACCGTCCGTACACACTGTCAATGAAACTGCTTAAATTATTTGTTATTCATGTAGTCATGTTTATGTCTTATATTTATCTGTAGAGCTTTTGTGGTCAAGTACTCGTTCATGCAATGGATGCAATTAACCGTACAAGATAACCATTTGTTTTTACAGCTACACGTAGGAACATCCAATAGTATATTGTACTCGTATAAGAATATAGAATCTCATTCTTTCACAGGACATAGCTTGTTTACCTGACCATCAAGTTGCTTAATGTCTTCCTTTTAGTGACAGCTATCCCTTGATTCCTCTCCTTCACAGCCTATCGACACATGTTATGTATAAAAGCTGCAATGCAGGGCGCATTTACCCATCCACTGACATCATATGAATTATTGCATACAAATACTCAAGTGCTCATCGTTGTTATCTAGTGAGGATGTTTAATGCTGACAAATGCAATGGGTAAATATAAAAGATTCTTAACTGCTTACTTGCCCCCATGTCGTTTGATGTGACGATATGATGAGATCGTGACTGTTATTGTTGTTGAAAAGTGAAAACCTATACTCACCATAGTTTTCAATGACGACGAGTGCTTAACATATATACTTCATCTTGATGTTGCAGAGGTCGCAGCTAGCCAACTAGACAAACTCGGACGTTTTGCATCAAAATGTATTCTTTCAAAACACTCCTCGATTTGCTACATTTGGTGCTTTGGGTCCATCATTCAATGAGCGGTGAGTACACTAACAAGATCATGGACCACAAATGTATTTTTGCTTGCCAATGCAGCTGGACTAGCTTTTTCATAGTTAAGATGACATGATGACCACGAACCGTTTGTTTTGTGGTATTTGTGACGGATTCTGTTTATAGCATGATGAGCGAGGAGGATCACTCAAACCATGAAATAGATATATACATATATCGCCCTAGTTCTATAACCAGATTCTGTGTTTAGAATGAGCTTTCAATGGCGGGCATCATTATTCCAATCCACGACGAAGCCAGTGGTTTCCACATATAATTCTACTCTCATTCCTATGAGATTTGCTTTGCGCCCCTTTTCCGGTTGGCAGTGAGATTTGACAAATTGTGTTTCAAGGCCTTGTTGAAGGCAGCAAAGTAGAAGACCATAACCTCATGTTTCAGCCTCCATGAGACAGACCTAGCTACCGTACGAGTTGAGTAATATGAGGGAGGCTCTTGGAGGAATGTGAAATGGAGGAATGATGAAACATGCAGAGATGCAAGGACTGGAGAAGAAAATGGGAATGTGATGGGTCTGGTGCAGATAAACTGATAAAGTGATGGATGGATGATGAATGGTGACGGAGGATGATGAAAAGGGAAGGGTGAATGGATGGCAGAGGGTGGCAGGGATGATGGGTGTACATGTGGCAGGCATGCAGCTCAAGGACAGTGATGGGCCCCACTCACTAGATCTTTTCAGACAACAGAATCCCTCTCTGTTCCCTCCCTCACTCCAATAATTACTCATATTCCCCTCTCATTCTCCACCCGCTAGTTAGCTGCTCCCTGGAGTAGACCACAGTGAAGTCGTAGCTCCTCTCTGAATTAGTCCCTGGCAAACACGTTTATTTATACGTAAATCTAGATGAAAATATTTTCATATACTTATCTCACTCATAGAACATAAAACGCAAATGATATTATGATAGGATACCAAGATAACATGTACTTGATTGATTCTTTATTAATTAATTATTTAATTATGTAATTTAAATGAGTCTTTATTTATATATTTGTTCAGTTGTTTACTTAGTTATTAGTCCACTAGAAGATCATGAGTCCGTGTAAAGAATTAGTTGTTAGTTAGTGGGGTTATGGAGGGAATCAGTTATGCCCTGTTTGGTACAGGGAAGTGTGTTTATTGGAAGTGGAATTGAGTTTCAAAACATGTATGGTAGGATGGAAAAGATAAAATATACTTTTTAATTGAAATACATATTTAGAATATGAAAATACTAAAATACCCTCAAAACAAAAAAAAAACTTCCAGACACCTCCGTCACAGAAAATTCATCGCCTCCTTCACTCTTTCAAGTTCCGGCCATCACTCCCATTGCCAAACCTTCGGCACCAGCATGAAGGAAATTCATCGCCATCCTCAACGCCAACAGCTTCCAGATCGTCCTTGGATTTGAAGAAACGTCATCTTCGATGCCATCAGCTTCCGAATTCGTCGATGCGTTTCTCGTCGTCCGTCAACGCGTTCAGATCTAGAAATGGAGATGGACACTAGAGGTTTCTCGACGCAACCCACTGGATCTGATGATTTTGGTTGTGAACGAAGGAGATGGACGCCGGAGGTTTGTGGCAAAGGAGATGGACGTCGGTGGGTTTGTGATGTCGGAGGGGACACAGGAGGGAAGGAGTTGACTGCGATGCTGATGGGTCTAGTTACGAATGAGATAACTTTGGAGAGGGATGGGATGGTAAATAGAGAGAATGAATAAGGATATTATTGTCCATAAATTTCACTTCCATGGAAGTGAGATTGGTTCCAGGGGTTTACCCATTGAACCCATTTTGATGGAAGTGACTTCCAACATAGCAAACATTCACATTCATGGATTCCACCTCCATTTCCACTTCTCACATTTCATTTCCAACCTACCAAACGGGGCCTTAGAGTCTAGCTTCCTCTATAAATGGCTTGGTTGTATTCAAGTTTATTAATCGATGAATTGAATGAATCATAATTTATTTTGAGATTAGAGATTCTCCCATCTTCTAGCTTCTTTTATCTTCAATTGTGAGATGTTTACAATCGAGAGAAATTAGAAGAGATTGATGAGTTTCTAGATTCTGGAGACTTATCATTTGTAATGATGAGACACAGGATCTAAGAACTCATCAATCTCTTCTAGTTTCTTTCAAATGTAAGAATCTCACAGTTGAGAAATAAAAGAAGCCAAGAGGAAAGGAGAATCTCCAATACTCAATTAATATTCTTCATTCAATTCATCGATACATAGTTTAAACACATCAAAGGTATTTATAGAGGCAACAAAGTAACATATCCCTCACCCCTCTCCACAACTGACTCCTAACTTATCTAACTTTTTGGACCATGCATGAACCATTAATTTAGCTCACTAACTGACCCACTACCTAATAATTAAAATTAAATACCTAAAATAAACCAATAAACAACCGTTCCCCATGATCCCTCAGCAACATCCGTTCCCCATGATCTCAGTACTCTATTATATTAAGAAAATAGTTTCTACCATTAATTTGAATACACACGTACAGACTGACTCTTCCAATTCCAGTTGGACAAATGATAGCTAAGCGGTTTGGATTTTAGGTGGGTTGGTAGTTCTTTCTGCATTTTTTTTTAATCAAATCTTTCTGCATTTGAATTCATGTTACACTTGTAACTAATTCAGATTAGAATGTGGTTGAATCCTTGACTGTTTCTTTCCGTATCTAAAGTCACATTGGATTGAAACTAGTTCATATTCAACTATTCAAGTTGGATTAGAGTCCAAGTTGGTTAGTTTTTTTTTTTTTTTGGGAAATATTTTCTAGATGGAGACACTCTCAATTTAGAAACCTTATATTTAAAGCGGCAATCCCCTTCCGCTCATATTAGCATTCATTGGTTTACTTTCCATTTCTCCCTCAGAAGTTAGACATTTCAATTAGTTTCATCAATGCATCTTAAACCCGGATGCCCTTTGGTCCTGTTCGTGATGAAATTGATTGTCGTTTAAATGATACAAGCCGAACTACATGACCATTCCTTGCATATACATATATTTGGTTATTTAATTACATGAGCATATTTGCCAAATTTCGGAACACATTTCTCAGGTTTGATCGTACAACCAAATACTCTTTAAGGAAAATAAGATAGTTTTAATTAAAACGTTTGAACTTTAAGAATGCAATTAGAAATAATATCAGTGATTGAAAAACCCATGCTTATTTATGGAAAATTTGTCGCTTCTACTAAAATGTTATATCTTAAAGAAGAAATAAACACCTCTCGATTGCATAATACAATCTCTCAACCATATGTAATGTAACCTTGACAAGATCTTTATTCTTTGATTTCTTTCCGTTGCCCGACCGTTCCCTCTCACATTTCTCTACTCCTTACACCTTAAGCATTGAGTACTCCTTTCCTGCAGGACGAAGTTCACTGCTACCAGTTCAGTTATTGTCGGCTCTATTTATTTCTTGAAAAGGACTAGTTTCAAAAATAATTTTAAAATACCATATTAAATGTTAAAAGGAGAATTCAAATATTAATTAATCACACTATAAATGATCAACTACCCAAGCCTGCTGGTTAAAAAGGAAAATTCCCCATGAGTAATAAGGCATCAGTGTCAGCCCAAACAACTTCGGACTCATTGGATCATTGCTTTCAGCAGAGCTTAAATTAGAAGGGCCAGGTTTGACTATCTGAATTCTGATCACAACAATATAAGCCAGTTAATAATATTTTATCAGCAATTTACTGTGTTCTAGTGCCAAAAATGTTTCCACCTCTGTATCTAAATTCTCTAGCGTCCCAGTAGTTTCATCCCAAATAAAAGGCACAGAAACAGCCAGGACAGGATGGACTTGTTGGGGAAGTGCCAACCCTAGCTATTTATGTAGACGATGGCGTTGGGAACACCGTTAATAATATCATTTTCAAGGGCCCAAGGTGCAGAAAAGAACTTTAGAGTAAGACGAGAAAAACTGTATAGCTACCTCAGAGGAGTACCAGAAAGAATGGGATCTATGACAGTGGATCTATCCTTTCCAAAAGCTGGAATACTGAGAGAACGTTTTCTCAACTTGACTCGGCCAGAATCTGGAGGAGGCAAACTCTTCTCACTTTTCTCCATGAGCAGAGAGTAACAAGAACACAAGGGCTCCAGCATTGACTCGCTTCTAGTTCTAAAGAAGAGATTCAAGTTGTCATGATCACCATACTTATTCCCCGAAGCTGTGGTCAGCTTCCTCTCAGAATTCTCTTCCTCGTCTGACTGGTACCCATTTTCCTGCACGTCTTGCAGTACCAGATCGTCGTAGTCTTCATCAGACATGTTAGATTCCTCATCCACTGAGCCTACCTGTTCCCAGGAAGCTGAAACTTTGTTAAAATAGAAAGGAACCAAAATAACGTTCCAATAAAATTATTTATCATTTGGAAACGGTGCTACTTTTAAAGAATCTCTGCAACTTAAACCATCCACTGTGGCAATAAGATCAGCATTCCAGCACTACTCATGCTGAATGTTGGGAACTCTGCTCTTAGGTAAATTTTCGTGAATAATGAAATGACAACTCTACCTCCTCATCGACTCCTTGATCCCCACCACCACTCAAATCGTCATCACTGCCAACCTCTGGTGGATCATCAACCTCTTCATCACTACCATGCACCGAATGCTCCTCCTTGAGCTGGAATAAAGGAAATACAATATTAAAAATAAATAATTATTATAAACCCAAATTCACAGATTTTCCCATTATATTAACAAGTTAATTTTCATGTTCACGCAAGGAATTTATTGGCAGCACGTTCAAGTTTACCTCCTTTGCAGGTGCATCAGAAAGCCTGGGAGAGCTGCAGCCAGACGAAAGATATCTGCTCCCTGTTTCAGTCCCATCAGCCCTTGGCTCATCAACACTTCCAGCACGACTAGTGCCACCATCGCTGGGCCATGCACTGATCCCATACAAGCCAAACTGAAGATTTACAGGTTCTGCCTTACTAATTTGTAATGGCCCATACATTGGATTTCCTATTCCATTCAATGATCCATGGCCTCTTACAGGCCTTCCACTATTGTCAACAGAATTAACAGGCCAAGCCTTTGCCACAGTTCCATCAACATTGACAAGAGCCATCAGATGTCTTGAAGAGCCTTTTCTCTGTATCAACTGAAACATTCCTTTCGAGCTCAAAGAATTAGCTGCACACTGATTCCTATATTCTTCATCAACAACAGCCACAGTACATCTGGTGGGATCAAATAGTTGTTCACCAGCCTCACGCCTTCGAAGACAGCTGAAGACAGTGGCATGGATGGCTGCTACACTCTTATCAACATTTGTATTGTTTACTTTTGGAATAAAATACTTATCAGCACGCTTACAGAGATAATCCTGGATTGTTCTGATGTTACCGATATATTTCACATATTTATTTTTAGCTGGGTCCAGAGTCATATACTTTGCTCGTACAGCAAAACGTTCCAAGTGCTTGTCCTCATTTGCTATATATATCATGAATGGTATGATCGAAGGATGCTTCTTCATTAGCCCCATCTGTATGAGGAATAATAATTAT